>PRKT01000962.1:110992-166275 GCA_003671525.1 Saccostrea glomerata
GGTGTGAATGTCGTCGTTTGAAATAAATTGTTTGTTGATAATGCATTTAATAAATTTAATTGTTTAATGTTTATAATCTTATGTCTTCTTTGCGAATGGTACATTTATGAAGGAAATTGAGTTAAATTATTTATACCATATACAGTTAGCAGAACCGCTAGCGTTACAATCTTGTAAAATTTTCAATTAGTAAATCCTCTAAGTTACTCAAAAAATGTAAAAGAAACACATTTATATTAAATATATCAATTTATTTTGATTTCTAGTCTTTAAGTGTTTTAGAGAGAAAACCTGTGGTTGTGGTTTGTTCCAATTTTTTAAAATTGTTTTTTATCAACCTCTGTAAAAAATAATAAAACAAATGTAGTCCTTTAGTTCGGTCAATCCATAAATATATCGACTTTGTGCTTTGTGTTAAAATGCTTTCCTTTGAAGTTGATATATCTATGGATCGACCTCACCAAAAAGCTATATTTATATAATATTTTCTAATGTAAACAAATGTGTGTGATATCTTAAAATGTTCTCATCAAGATTTTTTATAATTTTATATTTACGCTTGGAAAAAATGGAGCTTAAAGTTGCTGATAGAAACCAAAAATTAAAAAAAATCGAAAATACGTGAATTTTCTACATGCATACTTTTCTAATAAAAGCACGTCTGTGATGTTGCGTCTTTTAAATGCAAAAGAATAAACATGCACAGAATGGTTTTTTTTTTAGATTTATGTATATTTTTAATCATAAAGAAATAGATTATATCATAAAAATATACATAAAATCATAAACTTTTAAAGCAATATGAGCTGCATTTTTGAGAATTTTATTTTGCTGGTAAAATGTGTTATTATGATTATTCTTTATGTAATCTAAACCGTTATAATAAAAAAAACCAAAATAAAGTTTAAAAATGTTTCAGAAGGAATATTTCTGTACAACTGAATAAACAGTATTATATAAGAAATCATTATTGTACAGGACGACAATAATTCAATTTTCCTTCAATTAAAGCATATAAAAAGTTCTTTCATAGCAAATATGAACAACAGCAGTTAATAAATGTTCTATTTTTCTGTCATTGAAATCGTTTATTACAAATTTGCAACATTTTTTTCCGATGTCAAACATGCAGCTCATATTGCTTTAAAAATAACACAAAGACAATGTTTTATGCTTTATTTTATATTTTGTTTTAAATGAAATTCTCCTAAGTCATTAATAGTTTTAATAAAAGAATGTCTACAATACATTAAGATAACAGTATATAAATAACAACCAATGAAAAAAGACACAATCTTAACCTTTACAAGTAGCTGGATGGTCGTCATACGTGTACATACAGGTATGTCTACTATTTTAGTAGAGTTTGATAAAACATTCAATCTGTTCTCCCGATCATTTTTTGTTCACAATCTTTCTCCTGGTGCTCTTTCATTAAGTGCTCTAAATATGATATTTTAATTGTTTGTTTTTTTTAAAAACTACTTTCGTTTTATAATATAGTGTAAACAATACTGAATATATATGCAGATATGCTCTCTCTCTATCTCTCTCTCTCTCTCTTTTACCTTAACAGAAAATATAATTAATGATAATATATAATTTTTTTAAATAGCTTGTCAATGTCACAGCGGAACTAGATAGGAGCCCATTAATCTATTCGCATCGTAATTGCTTGGCAACATTCATACCTAGCTATATAGCAGTTTGATAATATAGCAATTCATTTTGATAAAAATTTTGAGCAAAATATAGGTTTGTCAACTTATACATATTGCAAACAGCTAAACCTTAAGGAAAAATTATAAGATTCAGTGACTTTTTATTAACATCTTAAACAAATGACAAATCATTATCCTTGTTCATTCAAGTGCGAAAAGATATACACCCCAGGGGAATGTATTAAGCATAACTAGACCTAATTCTCTCAGTCTTTAACCTTGATCAGACATTGAAAACGCTTTTTTCTAATGTAATAAAAATCGTCTTTGCACACATTGAGTATTGTTAGTTCTTTGTAAGAATATATTTATTTTTTTATTATCATCACTATTTTGTGAAGAAATATTGTACTTATTCCATAATTTTTGGAAAAATACTTTAGAAAAAAAAGGTTTGGAATTGATTTTATTATCATCATCTTATATACGCTATATACATTACACATATTAAATTGTTTGACAGCATTTTAAGAAAATCCGAGTGATTTACTTCAGATTCAGTCTTAGCTTCCGAGGAATGACCAATCACATAAACAAAAGCAATGCCTCCTGTTAAATTTCTACCTTTAAAATATATAGGTTTATTTTGACAATATAGATATTTTTCTAATACACTGCATGCTAGAGAAATAAAAGATCAGCCATTTATTTTAGTTACATTTTTAATGTCTTTTTCTAAATAAAACTGTAAAAATGTATATTTTGTTAAAAGTAAGAGAAATAAAGATGCATTTTGTCCTGAACCTAATAAAACATTTTACTTTTTCAGGATAAACAGTTGCACTGTAATGGTCCGATCACAAGCCCAGGACGTCATTCGATGTCAGTACTGCGAGGACGAGCCCGCTGTCTTCCACTGTGTTCCGTGTGGAGATGAACTCTGTCCTCGATGTAATGTCTTCCATCTAAAAAGTAAAGTTCCCTCCGGGCACAACATCGTCCGTCTGTCTGAGAGACTTCATCCAACCAATCAGATCAAAATGTGTGATGTCCACTCATGTAAAGCATACGAGGCTTGTTGCGAAGATTGTCAAGTCCCGGTGTGCATTGCATGCATTCAGGAAGTGCACGGAAAACACACCATCGGGAAATTAAAGGGTCTCTACGAAAAACAAAAGGCTGAAACCCAACACGAATTAACTTAAATGAAGGGACAATATAAGTCTGAGATTATTCAAAGAATAAAATATTTTAAAAAATGGGGAGAGGGAAATAAAGACCAGTCATAAAGATATCAGAGAGAAGATGAAGAAACAAGCTGAGGATTTTATAGATCATATCAGCGCCATTTTGAAAGAAGCCTTGGATGAATCCACGAGAGACGAGAAAGAAAAAGTGATGGAAATATCTCAATACAGAGCAGAGGCGGAAATATTTGAACAAAACGTAGATCAATTGATTGAGAAATTTGAAACTCTTACAGAATCAAGTCATCCGGTCGACCTTATATTGTATCGAAAGCATAAATCCTGACACATTCAAAAGATTTAAATTTCCCTTCAAAATAAATTTCACTATGCCTTCATATACAATCGGTCAGATCAACAAAACTCAAAACGAGCACCAGTTTGGTAAATTTATCAGAGGTCACATCAGCCATCTTACATTATGGGATGATAGATCGCAAGCTAAATGTCTGACCGGATTTGAACGCGTAAAACCAGCTAACAAAAAGGATTCAGGGCGTTCAATAAAAATAAGCGAAACAAAAGCTCAAAAGAGAGAGTTATATAATGTGAGTTATCGTGATGACAGATCAGCGTACATCAGTGGCGATGGTCGTGGAATACAACTGAGAGACAGGTCAGGGACAGAGCTGGATAACATCAGTACTGACAATGAACAGTCTACCAAAAAAGTATCAGGACATTCAGTACAAATAAGCAAAATAAAAACTCAAAAGAGAGGGTTAGATCAAGTGTGTTGTCGTGATGACAGATCAGCGTACATCAGTGGTGATTATCCTCGAATACAACTGATAGACAGGTCAGGGACTGAGCTTGATTATATCAGTACGGATGGTACACCAACTGGTCATGCTGTGATGAAGGACGGAAGTCTGATTTATTCTGACTTTGGTAATAAAATGATTTATAAATGCCACTCAATAAGCAAGAACAGGAATTTATAAATACTGAGTATAGTCCTACAGGACTGTGTTGTACCAAGTCAGGTGATATCCTGGTCTGCATGGGTGAGGCTATTGAAGCGAGAGTGGTCAAGTACAGCAGCCGTGGGAGGAAGATCCAGGAATTCCAGACAGATCAGACCGGGGAGGGACTTTTTATTCATCCATATGTTGTCTGTGAGAATATCAACGGCGATATCTGTGTTTCTGATTTGAGTTTAAACTGTCAAGTTGTCGTACTGACTTAGGCTGGACAACTTCGGTTTACATATGACGGGGAGGACCGTGATAGGACGTCGAAAGTAGAATTTTATCCGCAAGGTTTAGCTACCGACAGTTTTGGCCACATCCTTATCGCATACAGCGCCAATAACGTCGTACACCTAATCAGCCAGGATGGGGACTTTCTGTCTTACATCCTGACAGAGGATGATGGGATATCACGACCATACAGGATCTCTGTGGACACGTCAGACAACCTGTGGCTGGTAGAACATGACAAAGCCTGTGTCAAGGTGTATCAGTATTTGTCATAAAATTGAACCCTCCTATCCTATCATGTGAACATTTACAAATGTAATTATTAACCGTACAAAATTGCTCATCATCAAAACGCTATACACATGTAAACTCTTATAATTATTTTTCAGTAAATAAAAAAAAATCTCATATATAATGATTATTTTTAATTTTTACAATGTACATAAATGTAAGTACATTGTACATGTATTTTTACCCAGAACTGTTTATCAAAAAATTAAACCTTTTGTGTCTCGACTACTGAAGTATTTATTTCTGCATAATTTGAATTTTTAAATTATTTTTATGTACACAATGTATTGTAATATGTTGTTTATGGTTTAATACCACACACTGATTAAAGAAGAAACTAGTAAAACTAAGTACAGAAAAGACTCAATGACTTTTACGGTAGAAAAGACTTTACGAGAGTTAGTTCTCTTTGTCCGCTTTTCACGTCAACCTCAATTTGTGTTTTGCTGCAGTTGTGAAGGGGGAAGATATAGAGGAGGTGGGGTATAGGATCTAACCTCTTCGATGGAAACTCAGTCTTTATATATATTTGAGGAAAAGTTTTTTTCCTTGCAAAGCCCGCCCCCTCGATTCATTTTTCTCGTGGTGAAACTTTTAAAGCCAATAGGGTCTCCGCTTCCCTCGGAATAAAATCCCAGAATCCAACATTGTTTTTAATATATAACATTCATTACAAACTGCTATTATATCAGGTCTATTGTTCTCGGTCATTGGCAAGATACTTCACCTAAAATGTGATATATCAATCTTTGCTAAATTTCGCCATTTTCTTTATTCCCAGGATAGATTTTCATCAAAAACATAAGCATGAGATACAAATGGAAAATTATTTGAGATGAACCGCTGCTTACTTTTTTTTATAACTTATCTCTCTTATCAAAGGGAAATTTCTCCTCTAGAGTCGCGAAGAAAGTAGTTGGTCCTTACGTTGCGGGTACGAATCCCATTGTGGGACGTAGATACCCGTTCTTCGGACGAGACTTTGTAAACCGATGTCCTGTGTCGCAGTAAGCGCTGGCACGAAAAGGATTCCTCCCTGCCAAATGATCTTAAAAGCCGAGCAAAGGACAAAATTTGCAGCCCTTACCTGCAGTCTCCATATGAATGAAAAAAAATCTCGAGGGGGACAATAAACAACATACAATCAATTAAAGAGAAATTTCACCTCAACTGTCCATGTGACTTATTACAAATTTTGAAAATCCTCATTTTAATAAATTTTGGATGAATAAGTGCATGGGACATACCTATTCATTTTAGGTACTTAACTGATCTGAAAAAACATGTATCCTAAGGATTAATATATAGTTAATTTCCATGAATTTAAAAATTCTTGGTGTAGATCATCATACAGTAGCTCAGTCGGTAGAGAGCTTGCTCCGTGATCGGGAGGTCGAGAGTTCTAATCTCGGCCGCGACTGACCTAAGTCGATAAAAATGGTTTCCTTCGCCATGCGCTCGGCACAAGAAGTGAAAGTTACGTATGACCCGTGTCTCGGCAGGCGTTGGCACGATAAAGTACCTTCTGCACTGCTCAATGGCCCTGAGTGCCAAGGAAAGGTCAGAATTAGAAAGCCCATCACCGGCATACGGAGACGTCTCCATATGAGTGAAAAATTCTTGAGAGTGACGTAAAACAATATACAAACAATCAATCATCATAGTGAATGTTTGATTTACTGCTCAACATTTACTGAGCAGCTCTTTTAACAGACGCCATTTTAACAAAAAAAGCTTGCGACTAAAACTAAAATTTCACCACTCTGTAACTTTCTACATACATTTTTTACAATACAATAATAAAATAATAATATAATGTAATAGAAATTAAGATTTTGGCAAGTTAGATAACTTTTGTAGAGTGGGGAAAATTTTAGTCTTCGTTGTGTCTTTTTGTGAAAAGGAACGCTTAAGAGTGCATAGTAAATTTTCAATTTGAATGTCATCTTAATCTCATTCTGTTTCTACAGAGACATCTGATGACCTACAATCGTGACTTAAAGATTTAGACAGGTCACTCAAGATGAGCAGCAGCAATGTCAACAAAGAACAAAGTCAGGATTCTTGTCACAAATATAAAACAATAATTTATTTATGTTCTCATATCACTGAATTCAGGAAAATGAAGCACAAAATCTGTCACATGTTACCATGACGACAGTTTCTACTGACAACGTTTGTAACTAAGCACGTGATCACAGATGATGTATGTTTCTACACATGGATCAGAAACTTAAACCAGGTTATATCAACAGACAAAATAAACAAAGTCTATGAAATATTAAATTATGTGATTTTGTAATTTGACTAGTATAGAGAGGTTTCGATATATCTTGCTTTAGACATAAAGAAGTTTTACAGTGCTCTTTTCATGTATGGTTGATATTTTATTACTAAAGTATAATACACAGGGATTAGGAATCAATAAGTCTGAACAAGTGGAATTCTTACAAACTGTTTAACAAATGACATAAGGACAGATTCTGGTACAATATATGTTAATCTATTTAAGAAATAAACAACGTTATTCAGTGAACATGGCGTTATGAATAGCAATTGCTCTGCTGGCATATTCCATGATGCGCGCTAGCGCATCATGGAAAATATGCCAGCAGAGCTATTGCTATTCATAATGCCATGTTCACTGAATAATCGTTGTTTATTACTTATATTTGCATTCTTTGATTTTTTTTTCTCAAGAACATCAGAGGAAATCTTGACTTACATAAGGGCGCAGCCTCTTGTTTTCAGTAAAGAAAAACATACGGCCTTAAAATCAGTAAACCTGATTAATGCTCCTTTTCTTTTTAATAAATCACAAACAATTTATAAAGTATTTCCCTCTCAAACTCAGTTATAAATCTGGATGTACAAGCAGCGCCGTCATCACAATTTTGTTTGATGCAGTTGTGACGTCATCGATCAACGTTGTTAAAACCCTCTGACAAAAAGCAATAATTTACCACTATGATGAAAAATAAGAATGCTTTTATAATGATTATTCCTCTAGAATGTTTTTATATAATTTTTTGTTTTTTTAGTTTTTATATTCATTTTTAATAACTGAAATAATTCTTGATATAGATATACTAGTTAAAGAAATTTTCTCTTTCTGAATGCTATTACCCAAGCGTGAAGAGTTATCGTTCTTTGTATAAATATGCATGATACGAAAAAATAAAAATATGGCAGTTCCCTATAATTTTAGAAAGTTTTATTATGCAATTAAATACATTGACCAAAATTGAATTTTTAAAGATATAAATCAGCAATTTTAAATATTCTGAATTTCCTGTTTTTCAAAGAATATTATTAAAAACATATTTTTATTCCTCTTACAAAAACATTTCATATATAAACTTCTCAACACGTTACATAAGTGTAGTAAAAATTGAACCACACGAGTGTGATAGAGCAATTGCTCTCATAGAAGAAGCAGTTGCGTCTATAGTCCTATGAACGCAATTAATGACTACATGTTCATAGTGGGAGAGAGAAGTGGATATGCAAATATTACTTTATGGTAGTGAAATCTCTAAAGAAAACTATCACAGAGTGTGGATTTTTCATTGGTTCATTTCTGTTCAAAGTAATGACAATTTATTTTCTAATATACTTTTTTCACCTTCATTGTAAAACATGGAAATAAAAGATATGAATAGAATAGGGAGAAAATCTCTCTCCCTGACTTACACCTCTTACAGTGAATATCTTATACATCAACGAACTCTACATACATTACTACTTAAATATCACATATGAATGAAGTAAACATATTCATGACTTAAAGCACTTTAATTTACAGCTGCAATATGCAACCACCAATTCTTAATAATTAACAACTTCCATCTACCAACAATGCCGAATTGTATCTTGCAGAACAAGCTATTTTCATGGCTGAAACAAAAAACTCCATGTAAAAATATGTTTCAGTGGAACACTTTATACACATATATAACACAAAAAACATGTTTAAATATATGCCGTTATGCAAATTATCCCATGTTTCCTATTGTTGATGCCCTGGCATACTTTACTAACTAGACAGTGATTTTTTAAGTATATTCCGTGTGTAGGCGGTGAAGGTATATATATTTCTACATAAGTAAGAAAAGTTGACGACTCAAAAGTTAAAGTCATCATGTTTATCATAAAGCTTAGTTGTTAGATTACACTTTACCATTAACGTCTTTTTCAAGTAAATTATCTAAGTATGAAACAGAATTGTCATACTCTGCGGTATCTTTATCTCAAGCTCACCGGTATAGACCGTATCGACATAAGGATGGAAATATCAAAATTTTGTTAAGTGAAAGTATGTCGTTGGCATATTCACATTTGAGTTGAATGCTACATTAAGTGTTTTATTTTCATCAAACATAATTTTTGGACAAAATCGGTTTCATATGAATACAAAAATAGGTCTGCTAATCTGCTAAGCGCATTTGGTACCAATGAGAATGTTGGAAGACCTGGTCTAACACCACATTGATATTGTCAATCAGAAACTCAAGATGTTTTGTCCATATAAGAGTTGTTTTTAAAATCAATGTGTTTTTTTTACAAATAATTTTGCAAATGACGAAGGATATTGTAATTGAATTTAGGAGTTACATTTCTAAAGAAAAAGCATTTTTCTGCAAATTTAAATCATAATTCTTCCTAATACAATTTATATAATGAGCAACACAAATGCAGAAACTGTTGTTACACAGTTTGTTTGCAGGGAACGGTACGTACTGATCATGTAATCTGACAATTTCCTTCATTTCTGGAAGTGCATGCAGACTAATAGATGGTTTTCATATTGCCCTTTAATATTTTATACACGATTTTAACATAGATCTGAAACATCTGACATGTTATATATTTAAACTTTTCTCATCGAAATTGTTTATATTAATACCCGGTATTTTATATCAAAGCTTGATACGATTATACTTTAACTGTCTAATAAAACACTCTCCTTGTACTTACAAAAATCGAATATGATATTAACTTTAAGTTACTTTTAACGTTTTTCTAGTACTGGTTACACCTTTTAAATTCTCACGAGATATACATCTAAGACTTATGTATGTTTTATGCGTATTATAAAGAAATACATGAATAAAATAAATTGTGGAATCTATTCATAAAATAGCACTGTTTTACTTTTTTAAATGAAACTCTTTACAGTCAGTAGTGGTCTTACACTCTGTTCATTTAGATAATTTTTTTTTATAAATAACTACCAATGAAAAAGAAACAACCTTATTTACCTTTTCAAGTAGCTAGTTGGTGGGCGTACGCGTCTTCATAAAGGTATGTTAATGATCTTAGTAGAATTTAAGAAAACATAAAATCTATTATCCTCGTAATTTTTTTTTACAATCTTTCTCTTGGCTTTCTTTCATGAATTACATAAATCATCATATTTTGATATGTTGGAAAAGGTGACATTTCTTTCGTTTTAGAATAGAGTGTATCCATTATTCTATAATATGACTCTCTCTCTCTCTCTCTATCTATCTCTCTCTCTCTGATTTAATCAATGGAAATCTCCATTCCTATGTCGACACGATATATTCTTGTTAGCTTGAGATAAAAGTTACAGCAAAGTATGAAACATATGTTCCATACTTGGGTATTTTACTTGAAAAAGACGTTAATGGTAATCTAACAACCAAGCTCTATCTTATACAACATTTGAACGACAGATTGTTGTGCCCTTTGTTAGAATGAAAGTAAAACATTACAACATGAATTTTTATTGTGCTATTTTAAAAAAGTCTTCGGCATGCCAGTACATACATGTATACAGATATACTTCAGTAAGTGTTGGGTTTAGTATTCACAATGTCATATAAGAAGAGATTTTTTGTACAAAAATAAAAGAATTGTAAACTTTATTTTATTACATTATACTAAGTATCATCTTTCCCCCGCACGTTTAATTTTCGCTTTGTTTGAATCGTGGAAAATAAATCAGTATAAATTCAATACAAAGTTTCGGTCTTGTAGTAGTTTTATCGCTCTATGCTTGTAAAGTAGAGAACAGAAATAGCTGGATCAGAGAACAAGCGCCTGATAACAGCTGTAAGTCTTATTCTATGTTTACTAACTGATAATCTTATCATTTCGGTCACGTTCCTTGCGAGAAACTATTTTTTTATTTTTCCTCAGCTGCTTGTCCTTATAGTACAGTATATGACCTAAGATTGTTTAATTCTGGAAAAAAATATACATTTTTGTTTACCAATAACATAAGTAAGCTATTTAGGAAAAGTTTTCACAATTTTTTTTATATGAAGATTTACATACTTTTGCTGATGCGTTAGAACTGAAACTGAAACTCAAACTGGCTCACCCTGATATATATCGTATCGACACAGGAATCGAAATAACTATCATTACATTGACAATACCTTGTCGATATATTTAAATGTCAATTTGAAGGCCTAATTAAGTATTTTCGTCTGTTCATTTTTAAGATTTTGGACAAATTCTGCTTCATATGAATACAATAATAGGTCAGCTAAAAATGGGGCGCAATTGCTACCCATGAGAATTCAAATAAATTGTCGGATTACCTGGTCTCCAAATACAACGTAGAGATTGTCAATCAGAAACTCAAACTTTCTTTGATGTCAACTTCAGAGTACGCGTGTGTACAATCAGAATGTTTTAAAAAAAACTAATTTTGAAAATAACCAATGACCAGGAAAGTATTTTTATAAGTTCCATTTTTATTGAAAAGGCAGATGTCAAGATGCTTTGAACCTGGACCTTAACCCATCGTTAGGCATAGTTGTGTATAACGTTGAAAAGTCTTAAGTTTGAAGTTGAGTTGAGTTTGTTAAAACATTGTGATTTCAATTGTCCAAAGGTTCCTTGGAATTTTTAAGCATCCATGTCTGATTCACACCACTTCTTGAATATATTGTTGCGCAATAATCTGAAAGTTTCTTCTTCACTTCCGCTAGTATCTTAGTGTGGGAGAATAAAAAAAAAGCTTGGTTGCGCAACCCGCTATGTATCTGTTTGTAAGGGTTTTTAAGATTTTTTTTGTATTGGAATCTAATATAAACATAATAGTTCTAATTCATTTTGGTTTCTTTGGATATTCAAAATATTCAAAACTGACAGATGGTTTTGAGGAATTTCTTCCTTAGAAAGGGTGTGAGCATAAGTTGGATTAATAGTATAAGAATTTAATCCAGTTTCTTTTCTTCTAAAATACAATTTATATATTGAACCTTACAAACGAAACAAATGTTGTTATCTGCTTTTTCGGCAGGGACCAGTACGTACCGATCATATAATCCATCTAGTTCTTTTTTCACGGCTATATAATTGAATACAGAAGGATTGATGGTTTTCACCTTGCCCCTTGATCTTTTGATACAATATTGTAACACTTATCTCATACATTTAATCCATTCCGACAAGATGTCAGCATGTTTTCCATATTTGTTCCATTGTTTGTCATAATCTTCCAAAGGATCCATAATATCTAAGAAATTTCGACACCAGTTGAATGATTAGGGTTCCCTAATTCATTTGCCTTTTAAAATTATTGTTCTGCGTCAACTGAACAGCTGTCTGTTTTATCACTTTCACTAAAAAAGATTTTAAAAATATCAAATCAATTATTTGAAAATAACACTGCACATAGATACCAAATATGCAGATCCATTTGTTCTAGATGTAAGTATATTAATGTTCCTTGTGTTTAAAATTGATCACATATAGACTTAGTGATTTTTTTGGGGGGGAAAGCAACATTCGAAGTAAAAGGGTATACATGTGTATTGAAAGTTTGTTGGATAAAAATTTGTCAATCAACATAAATTTCATGGATTTTGATGCTTCAATAGGAATATTATTTTAAAATCATAATCTGAACATGTGTATCTGTTTGTGGGAGGCTAAACTTTTCTTGTAAAGAATAACAGTTTTTTTTAAATCCAAAGTCACCTTAGAAATCTCCTATTACACTGATACCTTTCTCATACAACAAATCCAAACCAACTTAGAATTATACAATAACCGAGTTATTTAGATTTTTTTGAGTTTTAAAATTATCTAAATATTTCCTGACTTCAAGCCATGATTGTAGTACCTCTTGCAAAAAAGCATTATTTTTAGAAAGTTGATGATCTAAAATAAACAGATCCCTAAAACTGAAATAGCGCCTTTGTAAATTCTTTTTTTTTCAATGCAAATGATATATCCATGCCTTTTTTAAGTTTTCCTTTTCCTCCAGGAAGGCTTGTAGCAATTAAAAATTATCTATACTGACTATTTTTAGACATGTAGAAAGATCATCTTGTGTAAGAAGGATTGCGTCTGATTTGGACTTCCCTATAGATACTTTTTTGCAAATCAACTGATATCTCTTTTCTAGGAGATGGCAAAGACATAAAAATGATTGGACTTCTTCATAATTAGAGTCTCAATAACAGTCATTAGCAATTAGAGTTAGTATGCTAAAAAAATTCCTAAACATATTTAAAAACACTTTTCCATGATTTACAGCTGAATTGCAATGGCCCAATTACAAGCTCAAGACGTCATTCGATGTAAATACTGCGAGGCCCAGTCCGCTGCCTTCCACTGTGTTCCGTGTGGAGATGAACTCTGTCCTCGATGTAAAGTCTTCCATCTCAAAAGTAAAGTTCCCCTAGGACACATCATCGTCCGTCTGTCTGAGAGACTTCATCCAGCCAATCAGATCAAAATGTGTGACGTCCACCCATCTAAAGCGTACGAGGCTTGTTGTGAAGATTGTCAAGTCCCTGTCTGTATCTCGTGCATTCAGGAAGTACATGGTAAACACGTCATTGGAAAGATACGAGATATTTTCGAAAAACAAAAGGCAGAAACCGAAGATGAATTGTCTAAAATGAAGACACAATATAAGTCTGAAATTATTCAAAGAATAAAAGATTTCAAAAGTGCAGAAATGGAAATAAAAACCAGCTACGAAAACGTGAGAGAGAAGATGACGAAACAAGCTCAAGATCTTATAGATCATTTCAGTGCCATTTTTAAAGAATCCTTGGGTAAATCCACGAAAGACGAGAAAGAAAAATTAATGGAAATATTTCAATATACAGCAGAGGCAGAAAGATTCGAACAAAACTTGGATCAACTGATAGAGAAATTTGAAACTCTTACAGAATCAAGTCATCCCGCCGACCTTATATTGTACCGAAAGAAAAATCCTGACACTTTCAAGAGACTAAAATTTCCAGACAAGTTAAATTTTACTATGCCTTCATTCACAATCACTCAGATCAACAAATCTCAAAATGAGCATCAATTTGGTAAATTCATCAGAGGGAAACTCAGCCATCTTAAATCAAGTGATGAAAACTTAGAAGTTAAACATCAGACCGTGTCTACAACGTTAAAAACATCTACCAAAAAGGTATCAGAACGTCCAATAAAAATTAGCGAAAGAAAAACTCAAACGAAGGAGTTGCTTCTCGTAAGTTGTTGTGATGACAGATCAGCGTACGTCAGTGGTGATGGTCGTGGAATACAACTGATAGACAGGTCAGGGACAGAGTTGGATAACATCAGTACTGTTGGACATCCCAATGGACTGGCTGTAATGCAGGACGGAAGTCTGATTTACTCTGACTTTAAAAATAAAATAATTTATAAAGTGGCTTTTAATAAACAGAAAATCAAATTAGTAAATACCGAGTACGGTTCTGATGGATTGTGTTGTACCAGAACAGGTGATATCCTAGTCTGTATGGGTTATGGAGATACAGCCAGAGTGGTCAAGTACAGCAGCAGTGGGAGGAGGATCCGGGAATTCCGGACAGATCAGAACGGGGAGAGACTTTTCAGTAGCCCATGGTTCATCTGTGAAAATGTCAACGAGGATATCTGTGTTACTGTCATTAAAAATATATTTGATAATCTAAAAGGTAAAATGGTCGTGTTGCAAAAGTCTGGAAATCTTAAGTTTACGTATCATGGGGAGGTCTTAGCTACGATGTTAAAATATAGATTTGATCCGCATGGTGTGGCTACCGACAGTCTGGGTCACATCCTCATAGCAGACAAAAAAAATAAAGCCATACACCTGATTAGCCAGGACGGAGACTTCCTGTCTTACATCCTGACAGAAGATGATGGGATATCACAACCGTACGGGATCTCTGTGGACACGTCCGACAACTTGTGGATTGTGGAAGGAGAAAGCGCCTGTGTCAAAGTGTTTCAGTATTTGTCATAACTTTGAACCCTCCTTTCATATACTGGGAACCTTTAAAAATTTAAAAATTAACCTAGCAAAATAACTCATCATGGACACGATATAAACTTGTATAATTATTTTTCAGGTAATAGAAAAAAATAAAATATTTAATGATTTCTTTTATTTTGATTTTCACATAATTTACATATAAATACATTCCAGTATATTTTAACCAGAATTCTGAAAATATCACTATCAATTTCTTATTATCTTAATACTATTAAGAAATAATGCTACGAAAAGGAATTATACTATACATTTAAACAAAGTTTGAATTTCTATCCCACAGAAATTATCTGAATGTGAATATGTACATTTATGTCGAAAATATAACAATGTACGTTGATTATGCAGCATATAATGTATTTTTTTATTAGTATTCTCATCCAATATTCTTTAATTCTATATTACACAGTAATATTTATCTCTTCTTGTGAAGCAGTTTTAAAGAGAATCAAATTCACAAAAGAATTTTATGAATATATTTGAGATCTAAAGTATGATCTAAGATTTAAACCCGTTATAGAGATTATAACCGCACTGATTGTCGTGTTTTCTGTTGTTTTTCGATCGCTTCTGATACTTTTATATTGAATCAAAATTTCACTTTTGTAAATTTGCTACAAAAGTCTTTCAATTTTGTACCAAATTTAAATGTAAAAAATAATTTCAGACTTAAAAAAAATTCCTTGCTTTATGTCGTTATGTTTTGCAAAAATACAGAGAATTTACACTTACCTGCCCTTGATTGAACATTATATAGCCACTAGCGGTGGGGCTAACGTAGTAAGAATGGGTCTAAAATTGAATTAGGTGAATAACAATGACATGTATTAGAAATACCAGATAACTACTTTTCATTTCCTTATTAATTCTGTATAGGACAATTACATTAATCACAGAGTTTTATGACGAAATCAACATAATCAATATGCGCATGATCATGTAGATAAAGAATATCTTAAATCGATGCCTGACAATTCAACGTGTTCCAGATCAGTGTCACAGATATTAAAAATTATGCTACAACTGTACCTATAAGTCACTGACGGAATTATTAGTATTTACAAAATAACCTCAGGCGCACTCGATTGGAACCTTTCTTATTCTCGAATAATCATTCTGTCCGCTCGTATGGTTTGGTATTGTAGTCTTAGACGGCCTTCTCAGTCTTCCCTACCAAAGAGGTAAGGATATCATACTGATTGTTTATAAGGATAGCATTCTAACATGATGAATTCTTTTGCTAACAGAGTCCTTATATCGACCATAGAACTTAAAAAACGATGAAATGACTGCTAAATTCTTGTTTCATCAACTAGAAGTTTCATTTCAGTTAATATACACGTGATTCCTAGGAAGAAAATTTTAGCAGATCCCATTGATAATTATTGCTTTATGGAAAGTATTTCTTACAAATGTAACATCACAGTCACTAATGATCCTAAGTACATTCGCTATGATTTCAGAGATGTTAATTCAAGACTTCACACCTTTGTTGTTTTGATGTGATAATATATAATTATTGTGTAGGACGTCCATATTACGTGAATTTCCTCGAGAACATTTTATGTATCAAACGATCTACTCTATAGTAAGACTGTTCTTATTTAAAGAAACACGAAGTATTTAAAATTAAAACTTTGTCAGTGATTCCCAAAATCGAAAACTGAGAATTTCGACCTGTCTCGGTGGACGTAAGAAAAGTAGCACGTCATGTTCCTTAAAGAAAAAATACATAAACCCAGTAATTTTACTTGAGCCTGTGTCTTTACCAAATGATTCCAATTCTTATTCAATCTCATAAATCTCGCCACTGGCCTACTCAAGAGGAATTGTTTTATTGAAATTTATATTAAAAACCTGACAAGCAATTAGTATATATTTATTTTACATCAGCATGTGTAAAGTAATTCATGTATGTTAATTATCATTGTTTAATACCACATATTGGTTACAAGAAAGAAGTTAAAACTAAAATATATAAAGGAGACTCAATGAGACATTTACGGGTGAGGGATTTGGCTCTAAAAATTGAATATCTGTGTTCAAATGCTCCTCGGAAATTATGGGAGCATATTAAACGGCTGGGTCCTAATTGAACAAAAACAATACCCTACAGAATGTCATGAAGACTAAGGAAAAATACGTTTAGATGAATAATTGATAAAACAAACATAGTATAAAGATTTTTTTTTAAAAAATCGTAATACCCTGATTCCGATCCAGACTTTGACCCAGCATTTAAAATCAACCAATAATTAACAATCAACCAATAATTACACTCAGAATGAAACATGTGGAGATAACGAACAGTATTCAAGATCAAAGGTCCATAACACGATACAAAACAGGAGCAGAGCAAACACGGACCTCTAAAACATCAGTGGAGGGATTAGGTGCCATGGAGAAATAAGCTTCCCCTGCCGACTTAGAAAGCATGATGCTTGACCCATTGCATATACCAAATAATAATACAAATAAACGAAGAGGAAATTCGTAATTCGTAAAGTCGTCTTTTGATAAAACAATAAAACGGCAAGTCAGTAGGAGTAGATTAACTACTATATGCAGAAACAATGCACAAAATGTTTCAGTTATGCTTTGATATTTGAATTGTATCACATACAACAAACCAATAGTATACTTAATTACCAAAGAAAACAGGACGGATCCTATGATTTCTTTGAATTACCGTCAAATCAGTCTTTTATTTGATCTATTTATTTGACATCAAGAAGATGCTTGAGTTTCTGATTGACAATACCTATGTGGTTTTTCGATACCAGGTATTCCAAAAATCTATTGGAATTTCCATGTATACAAATTGCGCTCCGTTATTAGCAGACTTATTTTTATATTCATATGAAGCAGAATTTATGCAAAATCTTATGCGTGAAAAGAAGAAAACATTTGCTGTGGCCTTCAATTCGACATTTAAATATATCGACGACGCATTGTCAATTAACAATGGTAATTTCCATTCTTATCTCGATACGATATATCCTTGTGAATTTGAGATAAAAGATACCATAGAGTCCGACACTTCTGTTTCATAGTTGGATATTTTACTTGAAAAAGACACTAATGGTACTCTAACAACCAAGCTATATGAAAAACGTGATGACTTTAACTTTTCTATCGTAAACTTCCCTTACTGATGCAGAAATATACCTTCATAACCTGCATACGGAGTATCTATACCTCAGTTGATTCGATACGCAAGAACATGCTCTACGTATGAACAATTTCTAAAACGAGGTAAATTATTGACAAGCAAGTTGATGAAACAAGAATTTCAGCAGTCTCGTTTAAAGTCATCATTTTCGTAAGTTCTATGGTCGATAGAATGATCTTGTCAGCAAATACAATTTATCATTGAGTCAAATGCTGACTCTTTATATTCTATTGGTGTTAATAACTCTGACATTCATCCCATTGTATCCGCAAAAATATGGAAACGGGTCGTGCTACCGTCTGTCCTCTACTCTTGCGAGATATGGCCGTCATTACCACTAACAGACATGCAACAACTTGAATATGTTCAAAGACACTTCGCCAGGATTATTCAAGGATTCTCAAAGTTTTCTCCATCGCTTTCAAGCATATCGAATATTGGACTGTGGACCATACAGGGCTACATTGATAAATGTCGCCTACTTTTCCTTGGTAGACTCCATAGGTCAGAACAAAACTCTGTACATTATCAGATCTATAAGTTTATTTCTGATATTCATGTATCTGAAAAATATTTTGCAACCAAAAACATGTTACAAACGGCTAGCAAATACAATCTCTTAGATATGTTTAAAAACAATTGTAGCATTTTATACTGTAAAAAAGAATTTCAAGAATAATTATCAAAACAATATGGACAGCAGAGGAAAATCAATGGCGTGCTGCTCTGTCTGTAAATCCTGATATGTCTTTTTTCAGTAAAATACATACTATGTTGAATCCAAATAAATTGTGGCAGATTGCTAGAGAAGATCCCTCAAAAAGATTATTAATCAATTTTTTTATTCAGGTTTCATCGATGAAAATTGTTTGTAAATTTTGTTAATTTTGTAATAGGGTAACAAGTAACTATAATATGCACTTGATGTAAAGTTGCTTTACACTATTAGACGACAGAGAAAATATGTTTGAGGACATTTTAGATATACTTGATGTAAATGAGTATGTTTTCTTTGAGGATCAAGATCCTGAACTACAGTTTTTATCTTTAATGGGGTGTGTTCAAGGCACATGTTTTGAAAACACTAAATTTGATAACACTACTGCAATTTTCATATAATAATTTCATAGATGAAATGACTTTTCTGAAACCCTCGATTCTGTTGCAATTCAAATTTGGAACTGGTGTTTAGACAAAAATATCATTATTTCAGCTAAACATATTCCAGGAGTGGAAAATGTAAAATCTAATTTTCTTTCCAGACAATTCTCAGATTCTAAATAAAGAATGTAATAATCTAATATTTTTATTCGACTTTGTCATAATGATTGTATATATAATAAAGGGATTTTGAATGCTTTTAAATAATTTTAAACTAGTTAAAAAGGCATTGCTAGATAACAATAAAAGTGAAATAAACCAAATTCACAAGACTGATAACATGTAAGGAGACAATCATTTTGCATGTTAAAAGTTTTTGGAGAGTTATCGAAAATAAGAAAAAAATTGATTTCTCAAAATTTCTGCCGTAAATAATTTATTTAATTTCATATTTTAATAAGGAGGGAGTTTACGAATATTTTCACCACGAGATTTGCTTTAAATTCAAATTGCTTTTTATAATATCTGATAAAAACATGCGCTGCCCATAGACTCAATGTAAAATTTAAGTTGCAATTATTCGGACAAAAATCAAAATATTTTGAATTCCTATGGTGGAGTGTTTTCATTTCATAACATCTTCAAAATGCTACCTTGATTAAAAAATATCGGAGCATCCATTCATTAGGTACAAAATATGGTCGTTATACATTAAATACCTTATTGCACAGTTAAGCAATATCATCTGATTATTTTGTATTTGATGCAGAAGCTGCTGATACTGTTGCTTTTTCCCTGAATTGGACCAATTTAAACCCTTTATGTTTTTCTCCCTTCAGATTAATAGGAAGAATTATAAATAAAATAATGGATACGGCTAACTTGACCTCTGCTTTTCATGCGCACTATTTAAAGAACTTTCTGTACACAATTCCTTTGTGTGTTGGACATTAATATGAAAAGACAGTGATTAATGTTAAGTTTTTCGGATATAAATTTTGTGTAAATAAATGGCTGATATCTTTTGATTTGATTAAACGTTCAACGTGTTTATTAATTTTTTTCTTGTTGTGTTGTGTTGAATATGCTATATCATACCCCCGTATTATGATATTTTTTTATGGTGATATGCAATAGAATGGTCCCTCATTTTATATACCCACCCATATTTAATAAACTTTCATGTTTTGTTTTTCCCAACCCCTTTCGTGGGTTGTCACAAATTCTGTAAGTTATTATATTCACACGTGGACAGTCGCTTTTATATGGGATGGGTTCCCAGTGTTGTTACATGCCACACTATTTTAAAGTCTGTGAATTGAGACCTTTTCAGTTATGCTTCGCTACATCAGGAAACAAATGCTATATGATATCCTCTTGAGCCTCAGGCTCATTATAATTACATAGAATGCATCCTTCACATTCCTAAAGGTTTGCTTGGATGAGGGATCAGTACCAATGCCACTACCGGCAGAAAAAATTCAATATCTTAAATATATATATTGTTATTTCTGCTGACAGCATGCAGGCTTATTCAAAGTTGAAAACAACATCAGGTGCTCCAAAAGTTTGTGGAATTTTTTCCCTATTTTATTCATTTTTATGTGGAATTGGTTAAAAATTGCAAATGAAAATATAGAAACCTGATGAATATTTTAAATTACGAAAAGGGTTTTCTTGCAAAATGATGTAGAAAAAGACAGCATCTTGTAGAATTACGTATTCAAATTAGGCATTAGTGCGAGTTGCTTCTATAACGTGACGTGACATATCTAACTTGATTTTACGTCGAAGTCTCCCCCAGGTTTCACAATAATCAATTTTCAGAAATCTCGTGTGACTAATTGTAAAGTAATAAAAATTTCCAAAATTGTTGCATTATGAATTATTTATAAATAGATTCCACAAACCTTTGGATCAACCATTGTATTCGATTTTGTTCAAATCTTGACCACTGAGTCTCAATGATTGATCTAGAGACTTTTTTCTGCAGTTGGACTTTAAGAGAGTTATTTCTCTTTGCTCGCTTTTCATGTCAACCTCAGTCTCATTTTTTATATTTTTTCATTTATATATACCATATAATCTCTTCTGCTTTCTTCTTTTCATTTCATTCTTCCGGGTTTCTCTAATTTAGCACATTAGGTTTTTTTTGGATCATTTGTTTTTGAACAAAGGAGAATCTACTTTCGTTTTAGAATAGAGGGAATTCGGTATTAAATGCACTGTTAATATGAATTGTAGGGAAATTACGAACAGTATTGTCGAACTAAAAAGTTCATTCAAACAATGCAAAATAGGAGCAGAACAAACACGATTTTTATATTTATAATTCCGTGTAAGGTCTCTCCCATACTGAAAGGAAAAAACACCAATGAGAACATAATATTCCAAAATAGTTTGACTATTTTGCCGAAAATTATGGAAATTAGTCAGTGGTGTATCTTACATTTGGTCACGGTGTACTAAAATCAACGGTCTTACTAAACAGAGAACCCTAGAGAACTCTAGAGAACCCAACAGAACTTGAGGATCAAACCTCGTATTTTGCTGAAAATTATGGAAATTAGTCAGTGGTGTATCTTACATTTGGTCACCGTGGCAGTGCACTAAAAACCTCTCAGGCATGAAATATATGACGTGACATAAGGAAATTAAAGTTTTAAAGCTAAAAACCCGTGCGTTTTACGTGAGATAATTTTGTGATTACATTTACACACAATTAGGCGTCGGAAAGTAATTGAAAGTGGGGGGGGGCTAATTGAAATTGGGGGGCTAAACTAACACAAAAGGTAAACCTCAATTTTCAATGCCTATATTATGTATATATATTTGCAAAAAAATGGGGGGGGGCTTAATCCCTCCCCTGAGCCCTTCCAGTTCCGACGCCTATTTTATAGTTGGAATGGATGCATCTGGGGTATAGACATCACTTTTGCTTATATGCAGTCAGTATAAATTTCTTGCAATCATGTCATAACTGAGTGTGAATAAAAAAAGAAACATAATGTTGCCGTGTAGTTTGTTTTTAACTTTTCCACCAAAGAAACGCCATTTTTGCCAGTTATCGTAGAGGGACACGGAAGTTTTCCAGCCAACCATAAAAATGACTTTGGCGCGTTACAACGTCGTATCAAGATAGGGCTTTTCATCATGCCACCTTGGTTGGATGTTTAAAAATACATTTTTTACTCGTAATCAAGAACATTAATTATTTTGGAATCATTTTTTCATTGCAGACAATGTTTGTAAGAGTTCAATTCAAGTCACTTTATTATGTTAATATTAAGACATTGAATACCTTATAGATTTATAGCATATAAATAGTAGAGCATAGCGCAGGTATTTTTAAAAATAATTTCCATAATAATTATTCAATCAGTTTCCTGGTGGAGAAGTTATTTTTCTAAAACGTTTTTTTTGTTTTATTTAGACAGTATGACATTCTTCATATCTATTGATACCACGGTAAAAGTATATCTATTAATACTAGGGCTGGGCAATAATATCGATATTTCAATATATTGCAATACAATGACAAAAAATATCGTATCGCAATACGATTTTGAAATATCGATATATTGGCAATATTCTTAAATTAAGGAATTTAGTCATTTAATATAAAAATGGACTTATGAAAGTTTGATATTAAGCAAACATTAAGACAGAAGTTGTTTTTGTGGGAACATTTCAGAGCATAACTCAAATGACACCAACAAGATTTTTTTCCGTGTTGGTTACTTATAGTTTTGTACATTCTGCATATAAATTAAAGTAAATAAAGCAAGAAAATGCCATTTTTACTACCTTGAAAATATTGCAATACATATCGCAATACAATTAAAAATGTCGCAATATATCGCAATACGAAATCTCGGGCCAATACCCAGCCCTAATTAATACCACGGTAAAAGCACGGTGCAGAAACTTTCCCAAATCGCAAGGATCCTTAACATTAGGTGCAACATAACATCGATATGAATCTATATATCCTTGGCAAGTTAATTTTTTTTAATATATTTAACTTATAAATCCTTCTATCGTGAACATTCGAAAACAAAATGGACTTCGTCTCCAATTTCATTCTAAATAATTCACATAATCATTTTTGCGTATGGTATTTCATGAAATCCAATTTCTACAGCTAAATTATGTAATAATAATGTCTGATACTGTCATAACATTGTACAACTCATATTAAAGAAAAATATGGGTTGAGCATGTATTTGTGGCAGAGAGATTTTATGGGGTATTCATTTGTCTATGAAAATAATATGTCACTATTAATGTAAATGTGTTCATGAAATATATGTGGAGTGAAATATGTGGAGATATCGAACAGTAGTTAAGATCAAAAGGAGAGGAACTCGTATGTTGTAAAAACTTTTCTGATCCATTTGATTTATTTTAATAAAATATGTTAAAAACATCAAAAGTCCATAAAACAATACAAAATAGGAGCAGAGCAAACACGGACTTCCAAAACATCAAGTGCCATGGAGGAGTGAGCATCCCCTGCATTATGCATGTGTTTACTAACCTCTATAAATACAAGCACTTTTTGTTTACATTACATCTCTCAGTTAATTTCTAAATTCCCATTATTATCGGCTTTCCATACGTAAACCTCGTATGTTTCTTTTTCAGTCAATATTATTACACATGGGGTGTATTTATCAACTTTTAAGTAAAAAGTTCTTTGCTTTCCAAGCATTAAATATATTAGACAATAAAAGCTAAAGTTATTTTCAATGTGTTTCTAAATTAAAAAGCTTTTTTTATTTACCAGAAACCTTTCCCCTGGCTTGATTAGCATTTCCGTACGATAGGATAGGGTTGTTACACAAGGCAAGAATTTACAATTTTAATTCATTATACTTTATTTTCCAGGATATACAGCTGTATTGCAATGGCCCGATCACAAGCCCAGGACGTCATCCGATGCCAATACTGCGAGGACGAGCCCGCTGTCTTCCACTGTGTTCCTTGTGGAGATGAACTCTGTCCTCGATGTAAAGTCTTCCATCTTAAAAGTAAAGTTCCCTCTGGACACAACATCGTCCGTCTGTCTGAGAGACTTCATCCAACCAATCAGATCAAGGTCCACTCGTCTAAAGCGTACGAAGCTTGCTGTGAAGATTGTCACGTCCCGGTGTGTATTACATGCATTCAGGAAGTGCATGGAAAACACGACATCGGGAAATTACAAGATATGTACAATACAATATAATACAATAATTTCTATAGCGCATTATAATAATGACACTCTAGTGCGCTTCACATTAAAATAGATATAAGCTTACAAAATGGCGAACAAATTACTTTAAAAAATACATAATACATATTTGTGCATACAAATAGGACATCTAAAAGACTTTATGTGTACTAAAAGACCATAAAATATTACGTTGCGTGGGAGTCACTTTAATAAATTTACAACTAATGAAACATTTTAAAAAATAATAGTAATAAATATTAAAGGAACCTGTACTCGATCAGTAGAGCACGAAATAAAAAATATTAAAAACTTTAAGATCAGTTCATTGTCTTTTTACATTAGCTATATATATAACACTATAAAAACAATATTTACATTCCCTCGTAAGCTCGTTCAAAGAGGTGAGTTTTAAGTCCTTTTTTAAAAGCGGAAACAGATTTGGAATTTTTAAGACACAGAGGAAGAGAGTTCCATAGTGAGGCGGCGGCGTAGTCAAATCGACGACTGCCGTACGTAACAGTTCTAACTTTAGGAACATCCAAAAGAAAAGAACACTGTGAACGCAAGGACCTGGAAGGAGAGTATATTTTGAGAAGCTCGGACAAGTAATTTGGAGCACGATTGTTCAATGCATTGTATACAAACAAAAGTATTTTATATTGACTTCTGTATTGGACAGGGAGCCAGTGGAGATCTTTCAAGATTGGGGTCACGTGATCAGATTTCCTGGTACGAGTAATCAGCCGCGCAGCAGTATTTTGGACTTTTTGCAGTTTATTCACAAGTTGCTTATTTATGCCATACATCAACGAGTTTGCATAATCGAGCCGGGAAGTCACAAGTGAATTTATCAAGGTTTTGCATGCGTCGTCAGTGATGTACGGACGGATGCGACCGATTTTCCGGATATTATTGAAGCATGTTCTAACTATTGAAGTGCAGTTTTTCTCCATACTTAGAGTCTGGTCGAAATAGGCTCCAAGGTTCTTCACAAAAGGAGAGTCACTAATTGAGCTCTCTCCAAAAACAAGATTGAATGTAGAAACGTCTTTTATTTTATGTTTTGGACAAAAGAACATCAATTCAGTCTTTTCATGATTTAATTTTACGAGAAACAAAAGGCTGAAACCGAAAACGAATTGACTAAGATGAAGACACAATACAAGTCTGAGATTATTCAAAGAATAAAAGATTTCAAAAACGGAGAAAGCGGAATAAAGACCAGTCATAAATTTATAAGAGAAAAGATGAAGAAACAAGCTCAGGATTTTATAGATCATATCAATACCATTTTGAAGGAAGCCTTGGATGAATCCTCGAAAGACGAGAGAGAAACATTAAAAGAAATATTTCAATATAAAACAGAAGCAGAAAGATTTGAACAAAACCTGGATCAGTTGATTGAGAAATTTGAAACTCTTACAGAATCAAGTCATCCCGCCGACCTTATGTTGTACCGAAAGCAAAATCCCGACACTTTCAAGAGATTGAAATTTCCAGAAAAAATAAATTTCACTATACCTTCATTTAAAATTGGTGAAATGAAAAAACCTCAAAATGAGCATCAGTTTGGTATATTTATCAGAGGTCAACTCAGCCATCTTAAATCAAGTGATGATAGCTTACTAGTTAACGATCAGTCTAGGTCTTCAAAAGTAAAACCATCTATCAAAAAAGTATCGAGACGTCCAGTAAAAATAAGCGAAACAAAACCTCAAAAGAGAGAATTATATAACGTGAGTTGTCGTGATGACTGTTCAGCGTACATCAGTGGTCGTGGTCCTGGAATACAACTGATAGGTAGGTCAGGGACAGAGCTGGATAACATCAGTACTGACACTGAACCATCTGGTTTAGCTGTGATGAAGGACGGAAGTCTGATTTACTCTGACTTCCACAATAACGTAATCTACAGAGTGTCACTCAATAAACAGACAACAAAACTAATAAATACAGAGTATGGTCCTCGTGGACTGAGTTGTACCAGGTCAGGTGATATCCTGGTCTGTATGGGTGTAATAAATACAGCCATAGTGGTCAAGTACAGCAGCAGTGGGAGGAAGATCCAGGAATCCCTGACAGATCAGAACGGGGAGAAACTTTTAAGTTATCCAAGGTTTGTCTGTGAGAATGTCAACGAGGATATCTGTGTTTCTGATTCATTTGATAAAGTGGTTGTACTGAACAAGTCTGGAAATCTTCGGTTTATGTATGACGGGAAAGTCCTTAAACAGACGTTAAATGAAAAATTCAGTCCTTTTAATCCCTGTGGTGTGGCTACCGACAGTCTGGGTCACATCCTTATCGCAGACAAAAACAATAACACCGTACATCTGATCAGCAAGGACGGGAACTTCGTGTCTTACATCCTGACAGAGGACGATGGGATATCACAACCATGGGGGATCTCTGTGGACAGGTCCGACAACCTGTGGCTGGTAGACCGTGAAAACGCCTGTGTTAAAGTGTATCAGTGTCTGTCATAATGTTGAACACTCCTTTCCTATATTGTGAACCTTTAAAAATGTATCTATTTACCTTACAAAATAACTCATCATTAAAATGATACAGTTTTCCATATAATTATTTTTCAGTAAATGGAAACAAATATAATATTTAATGGTTATTTTAATATAGATTTTCAAAAGAATGTAAGTATATGTACATGTATTTTAAGCAGAATTGTTCATCAAAAATGATATGTGACTTTGGAAAATGTCGTGACTCTTTATTTCAACAAAATTTGCATTTTTATCTCACATAAATTATACTAGTACGTTATCTATGAGTTAATACTACACATTGATTAAGGAAGAAACTAATAAACAAATTACAGAGAAGACTCAATGATCGATCTGAAAAGACTTTTTAGGGAAGAAGGACTTAACGAGAGTTATTTCTCTTTGTTCGCTTGCTGCATTTGTGAAGATGGAAGGTATACATAGGAAGTAGAGTATTGGATCCAACCTCCTCTATGGAAACACAGACCCTTGATATATATTTTTTTGAAAAAGTTTACTTTTCCGTGAGAGCCCCCACCCCTCCCCCACTTTCGATACATTTTTTCTCATGGTGTAATTTTTAAATTGAAGGACCCACCTTTTTCAAGTAAAATTTCCAAGTATGAAACAGATGTGTTATACTCTGTGGGTTTTTTTTATCTCAAGTTCACCAGGATTTATATCGTATGGACATAGGAATGGAAATTACCATTGTTAATTGACAATACGTCGTTGATATATCTAAATGACGAGTTGAAGACTACAGCAAGTGTTTTCTTTTCAAGCATAAGATTTTGCACAAATTCTGCTTCATATGAATACAAAAATAGGTATGCTAATAAATGAGCGCAGTTGGTGCCCATGGGAATTCCAATAGATTGCAGAGTACCTGGTCTCCAAAAACCTCCTAGATATTGTCAATCAGAAACTCAAGCATCTTTTTAATGTCAATTTCAGAGTACGTGTGTGTGCAACGAGAATGTGTTTTAACAAAATAATTTTGCAAATGACCACTGACCAGGTAAATGAATTAACGAGTTCCTTTTTTATTGATATCTTAGTGAGGAGTAAAGAAAGAGGCTTTGTTGAACATTAACTGGAACCCACAATGTAAGTTTGTTTGTAAGGATTAATATGAAGTTTCGGAATCCATTTTACATTTGAATATAATGTAGTTAAATTTATCTTGGCTCTGTGGGATACCCCGGTCGGTTTTAAAAATATCCAAAACTGACATATGATTTTGAAGAATTTCTTCCTTAGAAAGGGAAGTGTAAGTTAGTTGGATTGCCACTTGTAGAATTAAATCATTGTTTTTCTAAAAGTACAATTTATATAATGATCCTAACAAAGACAATATTGTTACCTGCTTTGTCAGCAGGGACCAGTACGTACTGATCATGTAAATTATCTAATTTTTTTTTACTTCTGGATTACTGTAAATCACTTTTTATTCGCGAGAACTTTATTTTCGCGTTATTACGCGAGACAGTATGCTCGGAAAAATATCATTCTAGTGTATAATAGAATTCCTTAAAATTATAAAGAGCAATGGCCACAATTCGTGAAAATTTTGTCTCGCTAAAAAAGAGTCAATGATTATCTCGCGAAAATAAGGTGTGCGAAAATTCAGTGATCTACAGTATTGAATACAGAAGGATAGATGGTTTACATATTGCTCCTCCATAAATGCCCCTTTTAATACGCGACTTGAACATGCATCTGATGCATTTAATCCATTCCGACACATTTTCGACGTCTTCTTTTTCATATCTGGCCCATCGTCTGGCGTAATCTTCAGCAGAAACCATAATATAATTAATATTTATGAAATTCCGACGTCAGTTGAAGGATCGGGGTTCCCTTTATTCAGGACCTTATAAAAGTATTGATCTTATCTCCTCATTGTTAACCATATTTACGTCACCTGTAATAACGTGTCCAACAGGACTATAGTTATAGGGGAAGAGGACCATGTACACGATATCCAGATGATGTAAAGTTTTTTTGTAATTGAAAAGTTTGGAAACCATGGTCAATGTTTACTTGTAGGAAATATCAGGTTTAGTCTTTATTTTTAAATATGGATCTAATACATGTACGCAGTAAGTGCTGGCAAGAAAAACATCCCTCACTGCTCAATGGCAGTAAGTTCCAAGTATAGGACAAAATCTATAGCTCTCGACCGACAAGTGGAGCCGTCTCCATACGAAAAGTTCTCGAGAGGGACGTAAACAACATCCAGTCAATCAAAGGGAAATTTCACCTTAACATGTCCAATGTGACTATAAATACAAGGCAGTTGTTTTATACATTTTTGGACTGCGATGATTGAAATTTTAAAATTCTCACTTTTATTACGTTTTTGATGAATAACTGTATGGGACATACTTATTGATCTGCGCCTCAAGTACAGACAGACTGCGTGTCAAACTAGCCTATGACGTCATATCTGTTAGTATAGCGAGATCAAGTCGGCTTTGATTTTACATTCAAATAGTGTTATCAAGACAAGATAAGTTACACAATTATTTATATTTACAATAATTATAAGAAATCAAAGTATGTAAGAGTATTTGAAAAAGATAATTATTATTTATTCGCCGAGATTCATTTGTACAATTTCTCTGTGACGTCATAATCGCATTCCTGTGGCTCTGCATACACTGATCTACCTTTGGGTAGCCCTTAACCTAGTTGCAATATTACAAATTACAAATTATGCTACTTGTAAGTCATTAGTGAATTTAGACAAAATAACCTTAGGCACACTCGATTGGAACCTTTCTTATTCCAGAATAATCATTCAATCATTCTGTCTGCTCGAAGGGTTTGGTATTGTAGACTTAGAGGGCCTTCTCTGTCTTCCCTACCAAAGAGGTAAGGATAACATACTGATTGTTTATAAGGGTAGCATTCTAATATGATGAATTATATTTGCTAACAGAGTCCTTATATCGACCATAGAACTTAAAAAATGATGAAATGACTGCTAAATTCTTGTTTAATCAACTAGAAGTTTCATTTGAGTTTATATACACGTGATTCCTAGGAAGAAAATATAAGCGGATCCCATTGATAATTATTGCATTATGTGGAATATTTCTAACAAATGTAATATCACAGTCACTAATTATCCTAAGTACAAGGCCAATGATTTCTCAGCAGTTAATTCCTGACTTTGCCCCTTGTGGATCCGGGTTAGAATAGGTCCTCAGTACCCCTTGCTTGTCGTAAAAGGCGACTAAATGGGATGGTCCTTCGGATGAGACCGTATAAACCGAGGTCCCGTGTCTCAGTAGGTATGGCACGATAAAGATCCCTCCCTGCTCAAAGACCCTGAGTGCCGAGCATAGGCCTCAATTTGCAGCCCTTCACCAGCAATGGTGACGTCTCCATATCAGTGAAATATTCTGGAGGGGACGTTAAACAGTATACAATCAATCAATCAATCCTGACCTCTCACTTTTGTTGTCACCATGTGATAATATATAATTATTGTATAGGACGTTCATGGTACGTAAATTTCCTAGAGTAGTTTTTATGTATCAAAAGGCCTACTCTTTAGAAAGACTGTTCTAATTTAAAGAAACACGAAGTATTTAAAGTTAAAACTTTGTCAGTGATTCCCAAAATCGAAAGCTGAGATTTAGACTAGTCTCGGTGGACGCCAGAGAAGTCGCACGTCATGCTGTGTTCATTAAGAAAAAATACATAAACCCAGTACTTTTACTTGAGCCCTTATCTTTACCAAATGATTCAAATTCCTTTTCAATCTCATAAATCTCGCCACTGGCCTCCTTAAGAGGAATTGTGTTATGAACATTTATATTAAAAACCCTGACAGGCAAACAATTTATACTCATTTTATATCAGCTTGTGTACAGTAATTCATGTATGTAAATTATGGTTTAATTATATATATTATAATACATATTGGTTAAAAGAAAGAAGTTAAACTAAAATATATAAAAGAGACTCAATGAGACATTTACGGGTGAGGGACTTGGCTCTAAATATTGAATATCTGTGTTCAAATGATCCTTGGAGCATATTAAACGGCCGGTTCCTAATTGAACAAAACTCAATACCCTACAGATTGTTATGACGACTAAGGAGAAATACTTTTAGATGAATAATTGATAAAAAAAAAATGGTATTAAGATTTTTTAATAAAATTGTATTATCCTGATTCCGATCCAGACTTTGACCCAGCATTTAAAAACGTGTCCATCAACCAATAATTACACTAAGAATGAAACATATGGAGATAACGAACAGTAGGCAGGATCAAAAGTCAATAACACAATACAAAACAGAAGCAGAGCAAACACGGACCTCAAAAACATCAGGGGTGGGATCAGGTGCCATGGAGGAGTGAGCATCCCCTGCCGACTTAGAGGTATGATGCTTGTCCCTTTGTATATACCAAATAATCTTTAAATTCACAAATAAACGGAGAGGAAATTCGAAAAGTCGTCTTTTGATAAAACAAAAAAAAATAGGCAAGTAAGTAGGAGTAGATTACCTACAATATGCAGAAAAATTAAAACGTCATCGAAACAATGCACAAAATGTTCAGTTATGCTTTGTTAATTGAATTGTATCACATACCATAAACCAATTATACCCAATTACCAAAGAAAACAAGACGGATCCTATGAATCCTTTGAATTACTGTCAAATCAGTCTTTTTTTTATCTAATTATCTGACAGCAAGAAGATGCTTGAGTTTCCGATTGACAATATCTATGTCGATTTTGGAGACCAGGTATTCCAACAATCTGTTGGAATTCCCATGGGTACAACTTGCGCTACGACATAGGCAGACTTATTTTTATATTCCTGAAGCAGAATTTATGCAAAATCTTATGCGTGAAAAGATGAAAACACTTGCTGTGGCCTCAACTCGACAATTAGATATATCGACGACGTATTGTCAATTAACAATGATCCATTCCATTCCTACGTCGATACGATATATCCTGGAGAACTTGAGATAAAAGATACCACAGAGTCCGACACTTCTGTTTCATACTTGGATATTTTAATTGGAAAAGACACTAATGGTAATCTAACAACCAAGCTATATGATAAACGTGATGACTTTAACTTTTCTATCGTCAACTTGCCTTACTTACAGCAATATACCTTCATCACCTGCATACGGAGTATAAATACCTCAGTTGATTCGATGTGCAAGAGCATGATCTACGTATGAACAATTTCTAAAAGATAAATTATTAACAAGCAAGTTGACGAAACAAGAATATCAGCAGTCTCGTTTAAAGTCATCATTTCGTAAGTTCTATGGTCGATACAATGACCTTGTCAGCAAATACAATTTATCACTGAGTCAAATGCTGACTGACGTTTTTCATACCAACTGTTAGTCCATTATTTATAAATTGAATTGACAGCGGATTTTTTCCGTTATTTCCTGATCATGATAAGGAGCACATGGCGGGTGTGACCGGTCGGCAGGGGATGCTCACTCCTCCATGGCACCTGATCCCATCTCTAATGTTTCGGGGGTCCGTGTTTGCTCTATTCTTATTTTGTTTCATGGACTTTGAGATTGAATCCTGTTCGTTATATTCATATCCATCTATGATATTTAAAATTTACTACCTAAAAATGGTCGGATTAGGAACGTTCGGAAAGTTATTTCCCAACTGTGTTGCTCCCATTCTAGACTACTGCAGTGGAATTAAGGGAACCAAAAATTATTATTGTATAGTAAAGGTGAAGTCCTACGGTGTCTTACGGTATTTTCTAGAAGTAAACTGATTAACGCCATTGATTGCAATCCAAAAAGAATGTGGTTGAATGCCATCTCTCCATCGACATCATATTAATGTCTTGAGATTCAAGAAGCGTCTGATTGTACAAGAAAAACAAGAGGCCCATGGGCCACATCGCTCACCTGAGTAGAATTTGGTTTATCATTGAAAAGTTTAAATCCAAAAGTAGTCCCATGACCAATCATGGCTTTGCTATTCTTGAGAAGAAGATTTTTATAAAGAATTTTCCTATATATTTCTATGTAAAACTTTGGTTGGCCATTGTGGCCCGGCCCTACCCACAGGGGTCATGATTTAAACAAACTTGAATTTACACTACCGCAGGATGCTTCCATATAAATATGACCAATTATGGCTTTGCTATTCTTGAGAGGAAGATTTTTAAAGAATTTTCCTATATATTTCTATGTAAAATTTTGGTCGGCCATTGTGGCCCCGCCCTACCCCCCAGGGGTCATGATTTGAACAAACTTGAATCTACACTACCTGAGGATGCTTCTCTATAAGTTTCATCCTTCCTGGCACAGTGGTTCTTGAAAAGAAGATTTTTAATATATTTTCATATATATTTCTATGTAAAACTTTGGTAGGCCATTGTGGCCCTGCCCAATCCCCGGGGATCATGATTTGAACAAATTTGAATCTACACTACCTGAGGATGCTTCCATATAAATATGATCAATTATGGCTTTGCTTTTCTTGAGAAGAAGATTTTTAAAGAATTTTCCTATATATTTCTATGTAAAACTTTGGTCGGCCATTGTGGCCCTGCCCTACCCACGGGGTCATGATTTGAACAAACTTGAATCCACACTACCTGAGGATGCTTCTCTATAAGTTTCATCTTTCCTGGCACAGTGGTACTTGAGAAGAAGATATTTAAAGAGTTTTCTTATATATTTCTATGTTAAACTTTGGTCGGCCATTGTGATCCCGCCCTATCCCCGGGGGTCATGATTTGAACAAATTTTAATCTACACTACCTGAGGATGCTTCCATATAAGTTTCATCCTTCCTGGCACTGTAGTTCTTGAGAAGAAGATTTTTAAAACATGCCACCAAATTTTTATTAATTCCCAATTATCTCCCCTTGAATGAGGGTGTGGCCCTTCATTTGCACAAACTTGAATTCCTTTTACCCAAGGATGCTTTGTGGCAAGTTTGGTTGAAATTGGCCCTGTGGTTCTTGAGAAGAAGTCGAAAATGTGACAAGTTTACAGACAGACAGACAGACAGACGGACTACAGACACAATGTGATCAGAAAAGCTCACTTGAGCCTTCGGCTCAGGTGAGCTAAAAACCGTCTGACAAAGAAAACTTTAAAATGGTATCCGGACCAAAATAACAGAAGGAATTTAATTACTATTTGAATCGCTAAATATACCTGATATATACACACACTTATCGACATGCAGCTTAGAACTTGTCGAAAGTCTCCTCTATCATAAGATTTAAACACAGTGGCTAGAAGATTTGCAACAAATCCTCAAACTAAGAAATTACAGGATTTTTTTTTTAAATCAAAACGAATTTGAGGAGTACGTTGATATGGACTAAACAAAACCATCTATGGCAATGTTTCGTTGCATTGTATTAACACTCCGAATTGGAACTGGTCATTATCAATCTGAGCCATCCCAAGATAGATTTGTCAGTTTTGTAACAATAATGAAATGGAAAATTAAAAAAAATATTATTAAACAACTTAAACAATTTGAAATTAAAAGGATATACTTCTTTCGTAAAATAAGATTAGATAGTTGTAAAATCTCTCTTTAAATGATTTTATTTTATACCAAATTTCCAGAAATTCATTATATACCCTGGATAGTTATTTATAACATTTATCATTGGCAGATCCTTGAATTTTGAAAAGAGGGGACCCGACCAGTTTTCTGTTGGGGGTAGGGACCCATGACCACACCAAAAGTATTGATTTATTAAATCGAAAATATATTTTGGTTACGAGAGGGGACTCGGGTATACTGCCCCCCCCCCCCTGCTCCTTATGAATCCGCCAGTGTTAACTACACATTAATATTATCTCAATTCTTGTGTTCTAGGCCATCAAACAGAACATTCATCTGTTCATCGGAATATTCATCTTTAATGTGATATGTCAAGTTTGTTTTATTCCCTAGACTGATTTTTTATCAATAACATTACCATGAGATTTAAATGGATACCAAATAGGACTCTACATACACCGCTACTAAAATATCACATGTGGATGATTCAAACATATTCATGGTCTAGTCAAGTATTCTTTAATTTAAAAAAAGTAAGAACAAGCAGCCCTCCATCTGTAGGGCACTTAACAACTTAGATCTACCAAGAAAGACACACTGTATTTCGCAAATTAATTTTATAAAGCTATTGTCATGAAGATATGGAAGACAATCACTCTGCTGTATTATTCCAGACGCGCACCAAAAAATCATTTAGTTTTTTATATACTGGAAAGATTAAATATTTCCATGCTGAAAAAATGTTTCTCCTATGGAAAAAACAAAAATATATGTTAATGCCAAAGAAGTAAAAAATATCTAAATAAATTATGTTTAAGAAATACTCAATACAATCCAGTGAACATGATGTTATGTAAACCAATAACTGGGCCGGTACATTAAAATTCCTTAAAATCCTTATAGATTGAAAAAAAAATTAATAATTTTCATCAAAATGGATTTTTGTGTACGTCCCTATGACACCTTGGTAATATTACATTTTGAGTATGATAAATAGAATACTAAAATACTAGAAATAATTCAAATGTATAACTCTCCAGTCAGTAGTTGTTTTAAGAAAAGGATGTCTATAAAACATTAAGGAATAGTTTATAAATAACAACCAATGAAAAGGACGCACCCATATATTTACCCTTTACAAGTAACTAGTTGTAGGTCGTTTGTGTGTGCAAACAGGTATGTCAATAATATTAGTACAATGTAGCGGAAATACGATCTATTCTCCTTTGTTATTTATAATCATTATTTATATTAATAATCTTTCTTTTTTGAGATTTTTATTAAAATGCCTTAATTGTTGTATTCTGGTTTTTTTTAAATAGGCGAAACTACTTTCGTTTTTAAAAACGTGTACTCGTTTATCAAAAAGGCTGACTCTCTCTCTTCTCTCTCTCTCTCTCTCTCTCTCTCTCTCTCTCTCTCTCTCTCTCTCTCTCTCTTAATACCCTGATATCTTTTGATAAATATACTATGTACGTTTAATTTTGGTAGCATGTCAATGACACAGTGGAACATAATAGGAAAACAGCCCGGCGGATCCCTTAATATATATGTTAAAGTTGCAACACGGTTGCTTGGCAACATTCATGTCTACCCTTGTAAAAAATATTAACCAGCAAATAACACATAATATAAATTTGTCAACGTATAGGTACTTCGTCTAATTAAACTTTAATGAGATATTTTGAATGCATTAAGTGAGTTTGAAAACTGAAGGATATAGAGATAACGCACAGTATTCAATCTCAAAGTCTATAAAGTAATACAAAATAGGAGCATAACAAACAAGGACCTCCAAAACATTAGGGTTAGGATCAGGTGCCATGGAAGAGTGAGCATCCCTTGCCGATCGGTCACATCCGCCGTGTGCTCATTGTCATGATTGGGAAATAGCGAAGAAATTCGTCATCAATTCGATGTGTAAATAATTAATATAATGAACTAACAATAAGTATGATAAACGTCAGTCAGCATTTAACTCAAAAATAAATTGTATTTGCTGACAAGATCATTGTATCGATCATATATAGAACTTACGAAATGATGACTTTAAATGAGACTGCTGATATTCTTGTTTCATCAACTTGTTTGTCAATAATCTACCTTGTTTTGGAAATTTTTCATATGTTGAGCATGCTCTTGCGTATCAAATAAACTGAGATATATAAACTACGTATATGCAGGTAGTGAAGGTATATTGCTGTATAAGTAAGGAAGTTGACGGTAGAAAAGTTAAAGTCATCACGTAAACGTTTATCATAGAGCTTGGTTGTTAGATTATAATAACGTCTTTTTAATGTAAAATATCCAAATATGAAAAAGATACACGTGTCAAACTCTGTGGTATCTTTTATCCCAAGCTCACCAGGATACATTGTATCGACGTAGAAATGGAAATTACCATTGTTTATTGTCAATACGTCCTCGATATATCTAAATGTTGAAGGACAAAGACAAATACTACGGTACATAAAACTTACACAGACGGAATGAATCGGATGAATATAACATTTTTAGACGTAATTTCCCTTTAACCTTGATCGGACATTGTAAACGCTTTTTTCAAAATAAAAAAAAAATCGTTATACAAACAATGTTAGTAATTGTTGTTCCTTCTTTGCAGGAATATATTTAATCTATTTTGCATTTCATTGTACTTATTCCGTGGACTTTGTACTTTAATATCTGGAATTATTAATTACATCATCATCTCTTTTGTACAATTAACTTTTTTGCCAGCGTGAAGAGATAATTCTTTAAAAATAACTTCAGCCTAATAAGATAAATTTAAAAAAATGAATAAACAATGTATCTTGTTGAATTTTACGAATAAGGTACATTGATATTCTAACTGTACAACATACTGGAGAATTTTAGGGTTGGTTAAATTTTTTTTTTTAGATAATTTTTTTCTTAACAATTTTGTTTTTTGTAAAATATGAAACTATCAAAATAGTTTTTAAAGGGTGTGAATTTGTTAAGTTATATATGGCGTATATTTGATAGATTGAGACTAACTAAAATTAGAAAAAAAATATACCTCGGTATCAATGTATATATATTTTTTGTTACTTTTTGTAAAGATAGGAATTTCCTGTAAATTTCACAATTTATATCAATCGCGTTTCATAGATATCTGCAATATAAAACAACGATTTAAATTTATCTATTTATTGACTCTAATTTAAATATCAGACACATGCAGTTTATCGTCAGTTTAACTATAGTTCTACGTGGGGATGTTTAAGTTTAAAATCAATGAAAATTTAATTTGAGCGTAAATAGCAAATATCACGTAAATTTTCTAAATATGAATATTTTTCAGCTCATATACACCATATAAAGCTTTAATATTCTCTGAAATAAATTGATGATTTTTTTTTTTGGAACTGAAATAAAAACATGTCTTTTCAGGATATACAGCTGTATTATCATAGCCTGCTCTCAAGCGCATTACGTCATTCGATGTCAATACTGCGAGGACGAGCCCGCTGTCTTCCACTGTGTTCCTTGTGGAGATGAACTTTGTCCTGGATGTAAAGTCTTCCATCTAAAAAGTAAAGTTCGATCCTTCTGGACACAACATCGCCCGTCTGTCTGGTAGACTTCATCCAACCAACAGGATCAAAATGTGTGAAGTTCACGCATCTGAAACGTACGAGGCTTGTTGCGAAGATTGCCAAGTCCCGGTGTGTTTAACGTGCATTAAGGAAGTTCACAGAAAACACGCCATCGGAAAGATACAAGATCTTTACGAGAAACAAAAAGCCGAAACTGCCTATGAATTGTCTAAAATGAAGACACAGTTGAAGTCGGAGATCATTCAGAGAATTAAAGATTACAAAAATGGAGAGAGGGAAATAAAGACCAGCCATAAACATATTAGAAAGAAGATGAAGAAACAAGTTCAAGATTTTATTGATCATATCAGCGCAATTTTGAAAGAAGCCTTGGATGAATCCACGAAAGACGAGAGAGAAAAAGTGAGGGAAATATCTCAATATACAGCAGAAATGGAGAGATTTGAACAAAACTTGGATCAATTGATTGAGAAATTTGAAACTCTTACTGAATCCAGTCATCCGACCGACCTTATATTGTACCGAAAAAGAAATTCTGACACAATTAAGAGATTTAAATTTCCTGAAAAAATAAATCTCACTATGCCTTCATTTACAATTGGTCATTTCAACAAATCTCAAAATGAGCACCAGTTTGGTAAATTTACCAGAGGTCACATAAGCCATCTTATATCAAGCGATGATAGCTTACAAGTTCAAGATCTTTCTGGGTCTAAAAGTGTAAAACCATCTACCGAAAAAGTATCAGTACTTTCAGTCCGTTCAGTGAAAATAAGCGAAACAAAAACTCAAAAGAGAGAGTTATATCACGTGACTTGCTGTGGTGACAGATCAGCGTACATCAGTGGTGATGGTCCTGGAATACAACTGATAGACAGGTCAGGGACAGAGCTGGATAACATCAGTACTGATGGTCAACCATCTGGTTTGGCTGTGATGAAGGACGGAAGTCTGATTTACTCTGACGTCTACAATAAAGTAATCTACAGAGTGTCACTCAACAAACAGAAAACAAGACTTATAAATACAGAGTATGATCCGTTTGGACTGTGCTGTACCAGGTCATGTGATATCCTTGTCTGTATGCAAGATTCCATGGTTTCAGTGAGAGTGGTAAGGTACAGCAGCAGTGGGAGGAAAATCGAGGAATTCCAGATAGATCAGAATGGGGAGGCACTTTTTCTTGATCCAAGGTTTGTCTGTGAGAATATCAATGAGGATATCTGTATAAGCGACTGTAATACGTGTGCAAAAAGTAAAGTGGTCGTACTGAACAAGGTTGGAAATCTTCGGTTTACATATGACGGGAAGGCCGAAGCTGGGGCGTTAAAATATTTCTTTCAACCGCTTGCTGTGACTACCGACAGTCTTGGCCACATCCTTATCTCAGACAAGGCCAACGATGCCGTGCACTTGATTAGCCAAGACGGGATTTTCCTGTCTGTCATACTGACAGAGTATGATGGGATATCACTGCCATTCGGAATCTCTGTAGACACGTCAGATAACTTATGGCTGGTAGAACAAGAAAAAGCCTGTATCAAACTGTATCAGTATTTGTTCCAACATTGAAGGACCCATTCCTATACTGTGAACTTTCACAAATGTATATATTAACCTTACAAAATATCTCGCCATAAAAACAAAATATATTAATTTTTTTATCCTATATAGACAGGTGATCAAATATACATATCATAACTTGATTTTTATATAGATTTTTGATTACTCCGCAAAGGAATATGACTACTAGTATTTCTTCCGACAAAATCTTGATTTCTTTATAACATGTATTGTTCGAAAGAAATTTACTGCGAACCTCAACATCTACACACGCGTGTAAAAAATATATCACTTCACGCTGATTATGTTTTACAGAAACCCACTTAAATTCAAATTTAAGCAATGATGATCTTCATATTGAGGGATTTGGAAATATTTTTAGAAAGGATAGGAATTCATATGGAGGGGAAATCATGATATATGTCTCCAACTCTCTAAATGTCACTCGACGGGAAGATTTAGAACCACAAAGCATAGAGAGTATTTGGATCGAAATTGAACAACCAAACAATAATTTATTCATTTGTTGTGTTTATCGTCCACCAAAACTCGAGCAATGATTTTTGGGGGAAATTTTCATGGTCCATTGAAAGAATAAGTGATATGTCAAACAATATTATAATACTTGGGGATCTTAATGTAGATTTTCTTCAAATAAATGCAAATCATGAAATTTATAATATCATGAACATGGCTGGGCTTTCAAACGTAATAAACGAACCTACGAGAGTAACACAAGTTACAAAAACGCTAATAGACCCTATTCTTATTAGTCATGAAAAATTCATATTTGATTCATGTACATTAATGGTTGACACAAATATCAGTGACCACAAAGCTACGTATATATATGTGAAACAAAATTACAGTAACAATTCTTCTTACAAACGTAAAGTATGGAGCTATAAAGAAGCAAACTTAGAAGAACTTAATATTTTGATAAGCAACTTTGATTGGGAAAGCATTATTTCAAAATCAACTGATATTGAAACCGCAACAACAAACCTTACACAACAATTTATGTTAAATATACGCAAATGTATACCCGAAAAAACTGTTACAATAAGACCAAACGTCGATTTAATTAACGCTAAGTTGTATTATCTCTATTGAAATTATTATATTTTTATAATATCAACACTGTATTTATCATCATCATTATTAATAATTGATATTATTTTCTTATTCATAAAACAATTGTCTTTGTTCTTCCATGTACATGTATATAATATTGTAAAACTTTGTAAATGCTGTATGGCTTTCCAGATTTTATGTATGGGAGAGGAGTAGCTAAGTTGTTAGAACTTGTGTCCGATCCCTTTGACATATTGTCAATAAAATATGTTCAAAACAAAAAAAAAGGTGATTATGTAGAATAGAGTCTTAAATTATACTTTTAAGCCCATTCGATCAGAAGGCTCAAGTGAGCTTTTCTGATCGAAGGTTGTTCGTTGTCTGTCATCGTCGTTGTCGATGGCGTTGACGTAAGCGTTGTCGTTGTCGTTGTCGTCGTAAACATTTTCATCTTCACCAGAACTACCAGGCCAATTTCAACCAAACTTGACAAAGAGAATCCTTGCATAGAGGAGATTCAAATTTATTCATAATGGATGATCAAATTTTATCATAAGAACATTTAGGAAAAACCTTTCAAAATCTTCTCGGGAATGGCAAAGCCATGGTTGGTCATATTTATATGGAAGCATCTGCAGGTGGTGCAGATTCAAGTTTGTTCATAACACAAATCCGGGGATAGGGAGGGGCCACAATGGAGGATGAAATTTAAACTTAGAAATACATCTTTATAAGTACATATGTAAATTTTTTACAAATATTCTTAAAAACAGCAAAGCAATGATTGGTCACACTTTTTTGAAAGTACTAGTTGAAATCCGGCGCAAGCTCTGGAAACAAGTGCAATTATAACACTACCGTCAGAAAAAATCCAATATTTAAATTCCGGCTATTATGGCAGATTCTGTCAAAGGCTTTTTCATTATCAAAAAATGCACAGAAAACGGGAGGCCCTCTATCTACATAGAGTAAATCGTTTCTTTAAGGACATAACAAGATGGAATTGCACCTTTGTCATTTCTAAGCCCAAATTCTAAATTGTTTGGATATGATTTACCACTTCTAACTAGGTCATCTCCATTTTTACGAAAGTATTTCTTTCGAATAATTTACTTACTACAGATGTCAAATGTAATACCTCTGTAATTGGTAGGAATATATTTATCTCTGTTCTTACCTTTATAGATAGATATAAATATTCCTATTTTAAACATTTAAGAGACGTATTGTTCTCTTATTATGACATTAAAAAGTAATCACAGTTGGTTTGCCACAGAATGAACGCTGCTCTCTCTTTAAAATTTCTATCAGAAACCATGATTGACATTAGTAAAAAAATATAATAGACAGGAAAATTGTACTGTGTTGAAAGTTCCATGGGTAAACAAGGAAATAGGGGATGTTCTGGGAAAACAAGCCCATTCTTCTGATTTGTTTTTTCCAGAAATTTAGAAGTTTCTGGACCAGGGTTAAGTGCCTATTGTTATTATGGTAGAACAATTGGCAAATAAAAAAGAAATCGACAAGCAACACAAAAGCCATGTAATCTGATTCAAAAAGTCTTCTTGGTTATGAGTTTTACAATTTCTCAATGAACAGAAGACAAATGAAAGGAGAAATTAATTGAATCCTAGGTACAGGAAAATAAGTAGTTCTACAAGTCCCAATTTCTAAAAATCTGTTTGGTGTCAGCTGGGTGCCAAAACTTAAAGACATGGGTGACATAAATAAGCATCCACTTAGCTCAAACAGAGGGCAAAGTGCAAACTACTTTGCATACAGAAACAGAACTCCTTCAAACTACAGGGGTGCTGCTGAAAATTTCCAGCAGCACAATCAAACATATCAGTACAATCAATGTTAAACGTATCCGGAGAGCGGGTACCAATACAAACCCCGAGGAGGCCAGAGCTACTAGAGAGGAGGACAGAGTTACTCCCAGCAACAAAGCTATGCTATTACCTAAGAACCAGTCAGAAGAAATAGTTAAGGTGAAAAAGACTAACATTGACTATTGGAAAACATTTACAAATAATAAACGGACTTTGAGAAAAGTTGAAGGCTACAAATTCATTTTATTGAGGGAAAAATCAATCTTTTTTTTCCAAAAGGAATCTCCTTTAAATGAAAACAACTCAATAATGGTTCAAAATGAAGTAGAAAATTCATTAGCAAATGGTGCCATTGAAAACGTTTACAATTCATCAGATGAATATATTTCTAGCATTGCTTTAGTACCAAAGAGAGATGAAAGTCAGAGACCATTAATAAATTCAAAGGTCTTAATGAATTTTTTGATACCAAAATTGTAAGCAAGGGGATCTACATTTTTCTTTGGAACAAATTGAAAATATGATAATTTGAAGTTTATCGATTTTAAACATGATTATTTTAGTCTAAGTATTCATCCAAATTTCAGAAAACTTTTGGCTTTTTATTGGAATGACAGTTTGTATAGATTTACTGTTCTTCCTTTTGGTTTCGCCTCTACGCCGAGAATTTTTACTTGAGTTTTAAAATCAATTTGTGCAGCCTTCAGATCTATGAAAATTAATCGTTTTTACTATATTAAAGTTTCTCTAATTGTAGGTACATATAAGTTTTGAGAAATGTAAGAGAGAAACTGATAAAGTGACATATGAATCTTTGTTTTCAATCAATCTCAAGAAGTCAGTAATGATACGCACTCAAAGAATAATTTTTTTGGGCCTTATCATTGATTCTGCTGAATTTAGGGTTTTTCTTACTGATGAAAAGGTATCAAAAATTATGACATTATGCTCAGACATTTTACAAGAGCGAATTCTATAAATTATGAATCGAAAATGATTATTTTAGAAAATAGTGTTTAGGAAATATGTTTGTTACATAATATAAAAAAAAACTAAACGGGAAATCAATTCGTAACCAATCAGTTGATTTTTGGGTTGAATCTGATTAATCCCTTCAAGGTTAGGGAGCAAGTGTTAAGGATAAATCTACTGGAGGCCGTTGGTCTGTTTTTGAATCGGAGATGCATATTAACGAATTGGAACTTAGAGCTATTCAGTTTGCACTCAGAGCTCTTTTTTGCTGGGTATTTAAACTGTCAAATTAATATTAAATCTGATAACACTACTGCAGTTTTCATATATTATTTTCATAGGGGAAATGACTTTTCTGAAACCCTCGATTCTGTTGCAATCTAAATTTTGAACTGGTGTTTAGACAAAAATATCATTATTTCATCTAAACATATTCCAGGAGTGGAAAATGTAAAATCTAATTTTCTTTCCAGACAATTCTCAGATTCTAAAGAAAGAATGTAATAATCTAATGTTTTTACTCGACTTTGTCATCATGTTTTCTTTCCTGACATTGATTTGTTTGCTTCAAGGCTTAATGCACAGTGAAGCAATATCATCTGATCATTTTGTATTTGATCCAGATGCTGTTGATACTTATGCCTTTTTCCATGATTCGGACCAATTTAATCCCTATATGTTTTTCTCTCTTCAGATTAATAGGGAGAATTATAAAGAAAATAATGGATACGGCTAACTGGACCTCTGCAAAGACTTTCCATGCTTATTATTTAAAGAACTTTCTGTGCAGAATTCCTTTGCGAAAAATGTGTTGGAAAGATGAAAGGGTTATGAAAAGACAGTGATTAATGTGAAGTTTTTCAGATATAAATTCTGTGTAAATAAATGGCTGATATCTTTTGATTTGATTAAACGTTCAACGTGTTTATTAATTTTTTTCTTGTGTTGTGTTGAATATTCTATATGATACCCTCGTTGAGCCGAAAGGCGATATTTAATAGAATGGTCCCTCATTCTATATTCCCACCCATATTTAATATATTTTCATGTTTTGTTTCTCCCAACCCCTTTTGTGGGTTGTCAAATTCTGTAAGTTATTATATTCACACGTGGACAGTCGCTTTTATATGGGTTGGGTTCCCTGTGTTGTTACATGCCACATTATTTTAAAGTCTGTGAATTGAGACCTTCTCAGTTATGCTTCGCTACACAAGGAAACAAATGCTATATATATGATATCCTCTTGAGCCTCAGGCTTATTATAATTACATAGAATGCATTCTTCACATCCCTAAAGGTTTGCTTGGATGAGGGATCAGTATCGATGACACTACCAGCAGAAACAATCCAATATCTTAAATAAATATATATTGTAGTTTCTGCTGACAGCATGCAGGCTTATTCATAGTTGAAAACAACATCAGGTGCTCCAAAAGTTCGTGGAATATTTTCATATATTATTCAGTTTTTGGTTGAATTGGTTAAAGATTACAAATGAAAATATAGAAACCTGATGAATATTTTAAATTACGAAAAGGTTTTTCTTGCAAAATAATGGAGAAAAGGACAGCATTTTGTAGAATTACGTATTCAAATTAGGCATTAGTGCGAGTTGATTCTATAGAACGTGACGTGACATATCTAACTTGATGTTACGTCGAAGTCTCCCCCAGGTTTCACAATAATCAATTTTCAGAAAGCTCATGAGACCAAAATGGTAATTGTAAAGTAAAAAAAATTCTAAAATTGTTGCATTATGACTTATTTATAAATAAATTCCACGAACCTTTGGATCAACCCTCGTATATTCAATTTTGTTCAAATCTTGACCACTGAGTCACAATGATCGATCTAAAGACTTTTTTACTGGAGTTGGACTTTACGAGAGTTATTTCTCTTTGCCCGATTTTCATGTCAACCTCAATCTCATGAATCTGTGTTTTTCTGCCAAAAGTAGGCTAGTGTATTTAAATTTATCTGATAAAGTAGATTAAAAATAACTTTAGACTAATTAAGGCATAATGATACATTTACAAAATGTGCTTTAGAAATGTGTATACTAAATATTCATTTCCATTTAAAGAAATGAAACAGCTTCTGTATACAGGGAAATTTCCGCCCCGTTTTATTTTCGCCCCTTTCGCCCTCTTCCTGATTGGGCGAATTTAAAACGGTGCGAATTTCCTACAGGTATGTGTACAGTCGGGGTAGAATATAACATTTATATGTATCTTATAATCTCTTCTGCTTTTCATCTCATTCTTTCGGGGTTCTCTAATTTAGCACATTAGGTTTGGTATTTTTAACAAAGGAGAATCTACTTTCGTTTTAGAATAGAGGGAATTCGGTATTAAATACACTGTAAATATGAAATGTAAGGATATTACGAACAGTATTGAATGTGTCAAACTAAACAGTTCATTTAAACAATACAAAATAGGAGCAGCGCAAACACGATTCTTATATTTATGATTCCGTATAAGGTCTCTCGCATACTGAAAGGAACCAGAAGTCTCTGTCGAGACTGAAGCTCTACTGGTTTGTACTTTTTGTATTTTCAATGACCACAGCAATAATGTTTATCGAAGTAAAAAAACTGATTAACAGAATTGTGTATCTTAGTGTAGTCTACTTGTGTGCCAAGTTACATTGAAATCAGACCAAAACTGTAGGAGACGTAGCATTTTGAAAGAATTTCATAGAAATTTCTATTTTTAGTAACCACAGCAACAACGTTTATCGAAATCAAAAACCGATAAGCTATTTTTATGAAATCCAATTTCTACAGCTGAATTATGTAATAAAAATCTCTGATACTCTCATAACATTGTACAACACAAATTAAAGAAAAATATGGGTTGAGCATGAATTTGTGGTAGAGAGATTTTATGGGGTATTCATTTGTCTATGAAAATAGTATGTCACTATTTATGTGTTCATGAAATATATGTGGAGTGAAATATGTGGAGATATCGAACAGTAGTTAAGATCAAAAGGAGAGGAACTCGTAAGTTGTAAGAACTTGTTTCCGAATTATTTGATTTATTTCAATAAAATATGTTAAAAACATCAAAAGTCAATAAAACAATACAAAATAGGAGCAGAGCAAACACGGACTTCCAAAACAGCAGGTACCATGGAGGAGTGAGCATCCCCTGCATTGTGCATGCCTCTACTAACCTCTATAAATACATTGCATCTCTAAGTTTATTTCTAAATTCCCATTATTATCGGCTTTCAATCGTAAACCTCTTGGAAGTTCCTTTTTCAGTCAATATTATTGCACATGGAGTGTATTTATAAAATTTTAAGTAAAAGGTTCTTTTCTTTACAATATAAGCATTAAATCTACTAGACAAAAAAGGCTAAAGTTATTTTCAATATGTTTCTAAATTAAAAAAAAAACTTTTTTTAATTACCCAAAACCTTTCTCCTCGCTAGATTAAAATTTCCGTACGATAGGATGGGGTTGTTACACAAGGCAGGGATTAACAATTGTAATTCATTGTACTTTATTTTCCAGGATATACGGCTGTATTGCAATGGCCCGATCACAAGCCCAGGACGTCATTCGATGTCAATACTGCGAGGGCGAGCCCGCTGTCTTCCACTGTGTTCCTTGTGGAGATGAACTCTGTCCTGGATGTAAAGTCTTCCATCTTAAAAGTAAAGTTCCCTCCGGACACAACATCGTCCGTCTGTCTGAGAGACTTCATCCAACCAATCAGATCAAAATGTGTGAGGTCCACTCATCTAAAGCCTACGAAGCTTGCTGTGAAGATTGTCAAGTCCCGGTATGTATAACATGCATACAGGAAGTACACGGAAAACACGCCATCGGGAAATTGCAGGATATGTACGAGAAACAAAAGGCTGAAACCGAAGACGAATTGACTAAGATGAAGACACAATACAAGTCTGAGATTATTCAAAGAATAAAAGATTTCAAAAATGGAGAAAGCGGAATAAAGACCAGTCATAAATTCATAAGAGAAAAAAAATGAAGAAACAAGCTCAGGATTTTATAGATCATATCAATACTATTTTGAAGGAAGCCTTGGATGAATCCTCGAAAGACGAGAGAGAAACATTAAAGGAAATATCTCAATATACAGCAAAAATGGAAAGCTTTGAACAAAACCTGGATCAGTTGATTGAGAAATTTGAAACTCTTACAGAATCAAGTCATCCCGCCGACCTTATGTTGTACCGAAAGCAAAATCCCGACATTTTCAAGAGATTGAAATTTCCAGAAAAAATAAATTTCACTATGCCTTCATTTAAAATTGGTGAAATGAAAAAATCTCAAAATGAGCATCAGTTTGGTAAATTCATCAGAGGTCAACTCAGCCATCTTAAATCATACGATGATAGCTTACGAGTTTACGATCAGTCTACCAAAAAAGTATCAGGACGTCCAGTAAAGATAAGCGAAACAAAAACTCGAAAGAAAATGTTATTTCACGTGAGTTGTCGTAATGACAGGTCAGCTTACATCAGTGGTGATGGTCCTGGAATACAACTGATAGACCGGTCAGGGACAGAGCTGGATAACATCAGTACAGAGGGTAAACCATGGGGTCTGGCTGTGATGAAGGACGGAAGTCTGATTTACTCTGACTACTTCAATAAAGTTATCTATAGTGTCACTCAATAAACAGACAACAAAACTTATAAACACAGAGTGTAGTCCTGGAGGACTGTGTTGTACCAGGTCAGGTGATATACTGGTCTGTATGGGTGTGTTTGATACAGCAAGTGTGGTCAAGTACAGCAGCAGTGGGAGGAAGATCCAGGAATTCAAGACAGATCAGAACAGGAAGAGACATTTTATTAATCCAAGGTTTGTCTGTGAGAATGTCAATGAGGATATCTGTGTTTCTGATACAAATATTAAACTGGTCGTGTTGAACAAGGCTGGACAACTTCGGTTTACGTATGACAGGAAGGTCCTAAAACAGACGCTGAAATACATTTTTTATCCTTGCAGTTTAGCTACTGACAGTCTTGGTCACATCCTCATAGCAGACAGAGCCAATAATTCCGTACGCCTGATCAGCCAGGACGGGGACTTCCTCTCATTTATCCTGACAGAGGATGATGGGATATCACTTCCACACGGAATCTCTGTGGATACTCACGACAACCTGTGGCTGGTAGAAAAAGACAACGCCTGTATCAAAGTGCATCAGTATTTGTCTTAACTTTGAACCCCCTTTCCTATATTGTGAACCTTTACAAATGTCTATACTTACCTTACAAAATAACTCATCATCAAAACGATACAGATACACTTAAAATTATTTATCAGTAAATTGAAACAAATATAATATTTAATGATTATTTTGATATTGATTTTCACAAGAATGTATTAAGCTGAGTTGTTCATCAAAAATTATGTGACTTTGAAAAATGTCGTGACGATATATTTCAACAAAATTTGAATTTTTATCTCACATAAATTATCATATGTACGCAGTGTAATACAATATGTCATTTATGATTTAATACTACACATTGATTAGGGTAGAAACTAATTTACTAATTACAGAGAAGTGTAACGTGCAACGCGGCCGAGCTTGGGTGTGTGGTGATATGGCTTGTATCACCAGGCGTTACACTCAGGTTCGTTAACCTGTTAACTCAGGTTTTTGTTGACCAAATAAAATTACAATCACAAATATATACAAATTCAATACAATAATACAATGTGTTTCTTCTGATTGGACAACCACTAACTGTGGTCAACGGGTGTCTCCCGTATACAAATTTCTTCTTGTCCTGCCACTCCACAAGCACTGTATCCTGGCACTTCCCCCACCTTTATTTGTGGTATGCCACCTCTCTAAATAACCAAGTGACTGCCTTATTCAGGTCTTATGCCTTATGATTAACACTAAACTCTTCACCGTATATTTCCCGCAACTATCTGCCTTATTCAGGACTTACAATAGTATGTTAGGAAATAAACGAGCAAAGCTTTGTCTATTCCGTCACCTGAGAGGTCTCAAACGCACTCTTATACTGTGTGTATTATTCCAGTGCAGTCTCTGTATAGTGGCAGATTCATACTACTTGTATGATCGTAAAATTAATATTTTTTAGTGTTTAAGAAATTGAAAGATAACGTAGGTCTAACGTTTATACGAAACTAAACAAATGAAAATCAACTTCCGTTTCACTACCCTCCCTTCAAGATTATATGCGTCCCGCATATGATTAACTATTTACAATATTTACAAAACTGTGCAATGACAAGTGTTGTCATCTTTCTAGTACAAGACGTAGTCTTCCATCCACTGTGGCTTTCTCCTGCGTCTAACAGGAATGTCTTCTCCATCAAAATGGTTATTTGACTCAAGTTCCTCCTCTGCTTCTTCACCTAGAGGTTCAGGCTCGTCTTCTGGTGCCGTCCTCTCATCATCAGATATTTCACCTCGCAAAGTTTGAGGGTACCTTCGACGCATTCTGTCGACATGTATCACTTGTGCTTTTCCACCACGTCCACAGTCAACTTTGTAGGTAAGATCTGACATCTTTGATAGCACATTGTAAGGACCCCGCCAGTAACTGGTAAATTTTGGCGAGCGACCTGCCTTCCTAATTGGAAAGAAAACATAGACTTGGCAACCTGGCTCAAATTTCTGCCATGACAACTTTTGGTCGTGATACTTCTTCTGTCGAACCATTGCCGTTTTCATGTTCTCTCTGACATGTTTGTGTGCACTCTCCAAGGTTTCTTTTAATTCCCAGGTCCACTTGTCTTTGGGAATGTACTGAACTGATCTGGGCATTTCAAACATAATGTCAAGCGGTGTTGACACTTCTCTACCCAGCATAAGGTAATTGGGAGTGTAGCCAGTTGTCTCGTGGACGGAAGCCCTGTAAGCCATCATTACAAATGGTAGGTGTTTGTCCCAATCTGAATGATGGTCGTTCACGTAAGCGCTTAACATGGTTACTAGCGTCTTGTTAAAACGCTCTACCATTCCATCACTTTGTGGATGGTAGGGGCTGGTCCGTGTCTTCTTGATCTGGAGAACCTGACACATCTCCTCAAATAGCGCACTCTCATACTGTCGACCTTGGTCAGAGTGAATTACTGATGGTACGCCGAACCGGGCAATCACTTCTTCAACAATTAGTTTTGCCACTGTCTTGGCTTCCATGTTCGGCATAGGGAAGGACTCGGTCCATTTCGTGAAATAGTCCGATACCACCAATATATATTTATTGCCATCCTCTGTCATTGGTAGTTCTCCCAGGATGTCCGTGGCAATCCTGTCCATGGGTAAACCACTCTCGACCAATTCCATGGGTGCTCTTCTCTTCATTTGAGGACCCTTCCTTTTACAACATTTTTCACAACCTGCTATGTACATTCTGGTGTCTGCTTGCAAACCAGGCCAATAGAACTTTTGCCTTATTCGAGCTAGTGTCTTGCTCACGCCAAGATGTGCAGCTGTCCTCACATCATGACAGTACTCGAATATTGTCCGTCGTTGGCTACTTGGTACAATAGCCTGCAAGCGTATGGTCTTTCCATCTTCCTCTTCAAATCTTCTATACAGAATGTCATTTTCTATACAGAGATTGTTCCACTGTGACCATAAAGATCGTAGCACATAACCTTGGCCACTTATCACACTGTACTCAGGTCTTGTCTTCTCCTTGACCCAACGTTTGACAAGAGAGATGTCTTTGTCTTTGTCTTGCATGTCTTTCATAGACAACAATGGATCGTCATCATCATCCTTTGATCCACTGGCTTGGGAAATAGCTCTCACTCCGTCTTGCTTGTTACTTTCCAAATCTATCTCCCAATTTGGATCAAAACCAAACTGGCGACATGGCACACGGCTCAATGCATCCGCATTGCCGTGTTGTGTACCTGGTCGGTGTTGAATCTCGAAATCGTATGTACTGAGGATTTCCAACCACCGTGCCAACTGTCCTTCAGGATTCTTAAATTTGAAAAGCCACCTTAAGGAGCTATGGTCTGTCCGGACTATGAACATTTTACCATAGAGGTAATGCCTAAAGTGTTTGACAAAGTGGATAACCGCGAGCAATTCCTTTCGTGTAACGCAGTACCTGCGCTCACACTTTGTCAAAGTCCGACTTGCATAAGCAACAACCCTCTCTTGACCATCAATCTTTTGAGATAAGACTGCCCCTATAGACACATTGCTGGCATCAGTATCTAAAATGAAGGGATGAGAGAAGTCTGGATGCCTTAAGATTGGTGTGTTGGTCAGCTTATGTCTAAGAGTGTCAAATGCCTCTTGGCATTCTTTAGACCAAGCAAAGGCGCGACCTTTCTCTGTCAGTGTGTGTAGGCATTTTGCAATGCTTGAGAAATCTTTGATGAATCTCCTGTAATAGCTGCATAGCCCAAGGAATGAGCGTACCTCAGTGGCGTTAGTAGGCACAGGCCACTGTTTTACTGCAGCTGTTTTGTCTGGGTCAGTCGCTACACCTTCCTCTGATACTACATGTCCAAGGTAAGTCACCTTCTTGGCAAACAAGCAACATTTCTTTGCTTTGAGTTTAAGACCTGCATTTTGCAGTCTGTCAAATACTTTTCTAAGGTTTGCCAACATTTCCTCAAAAGTCTTGCCAGTCACTATCACATCATCCAGGTAAACAAGACAGATATCCCAGTGAAGGCCTGCCAAAACACTTTCCATTAGGCGCTCAAATGTTGCAGGAGCACAACATAAGCCGAATGGCATGACCTTAAACTGGAAAAGTCCACGACGTGTGGCAAAAGCTGTCTTTTGTTTGTCGTCTGGCTCCATCTCTACCTGCCAATATCCTGAACAGAGATCTAGAGTAGAGAACCACGAGCTACCACTCAACTGATCCAGTGACTCGTCTATTCTGGGAAGGGGGTATGCGTCCTTGATTGTACAGCTATTTAACTTGCGGTAATCAATGCAAAAGCGGAATGTACCGTCCTTCTTTTTCGCTAGCACAATAGGCGCTGACCATGGGCTGTTTGATGGCTCGATCACACCTCTTTCAAGCATATCATTCAGCTGTTTGTCAACCTCCTCTGTTAGATGAGCTGGTACTCTCCTTGGTGGTATTTTGATAGGATGGCTGTCCCCAGTATCAATCCTGTGTTTGACAATTCCTGTGCGCCCCAAATCTTTATCAGATTTTGCAAAAAGATTGGTATACTCAAACAAAAATTTATTAGCTTCTCTTTTCTGCTTTCGCGTCAAGCAGCTTGAAGTTTTCTTCAGCATCTCAACCAAATCTGGTCTTAACTTCTTTGGTTTGCTTGACGTATTCTCCTCTTGTGACTCAACCACTTTGACTTCACTGAGTTGTCCAATAACCGTACCTGGGTAAATGACTTTGGATTCCTCGCCAACATTGAGCAAACGTACTGGTACCATCTCCTGTGGTAAGACCAGTGTTCTGGCTGTGATGTAGCCTTCTCTTGGCATATCAGACACAAATGGTTCTACCAAACACGTTTTCCTTGGAACATGTTTGCAGTCCTTCAAGACTTGTCCCTGCGTGATGATCTCACTTCTAGGAGGAATGCTGACGATCTTTGTTGCGGTTATTCTGTTGCAGCCTATGTAACCCTCAACAAACAGTGGTATTATCTTATCTTTTAAGTGAAGTACCCTTTTTCTCATGTCCACCGTGCATGCATTTGACAGAAGAAAGTCAAGCCCCATTATTCCATCTGCCTGGATCTCCGCAATGACTGCAGTCGTATGTGTTACCATACCCTCAATATTAAGTGTTACGTCTGCCTTACCCTTGACAGACAGCTCACTTCCATTGGCAGCTAGGATACTCTGGTTAACCTTCTGCAGCTTTGGCCTGATGTTCTCTGCAATTTTCTCGTACATTGCTGAGGACAACAATGTCAGTGTTGCCCCTGTGTCAACCAGGAATTTAGCTTGGGTACCTTGCACAGAGATGTCTATGTACATGCCTGCTTCATCTAGGGAAGATCCAACTCCAATTGATCCACTTGGACAGGTTGACGTCTGTTTACTTCGTACTGGCCTGCCTAATCCCTTTTTCTCTTTTGAATCCTTGTGTTCACTTTCACAGGGTCGTCTCTTCAGCCTCGGGCAGTTACGTTTTATGTGGCCTTCCTTGTTACACTCATAACAACGCAATGGTTTGCCTCTCGCTTGTTTGTCATTAGTTCTATTGACTGACCGTTTCAGCTTTAGTTTGTGAATCTCGTTGGTTAAGGTACTCATGTTAGCTTCCATGGACTTCATCCATGTCTCAAGACTGTTCTGGCTAACCTCTGTGATTGTTGACTGTTCTGATGCTGATACTCGAAGATGGCCTCTCGCTTCTTGGTTTCGTCGCTCTGCTCTATTATAAGCCTCGAGTTCGACGGCTAGCCTGATGGCTTCATTCAGGTTTTGAGGACGAGATTGTTTTATGCGAATCCTCATCTCTGAATCTACCAATGAATCTATGAATGCATCTTTGGCCAGAGTTTCTCTCACATCACCAGGTGCTGAAGCGTAGGCCAAATTAGTTAGTCGTCTAATGGCCTGACCTAACTCTGATATGGACTCAGATGCTCTTTGTCTTCGTTCTTTTAGCTGAACACGATACAGATCTGTTTGGTTAGGAGGGGAGAACCTCTCCTCAAGGGATCTGACCAGTGTCTTATAGTGCTGACCAGTATCGCTTGGCAAGTCACCTAACACTAACTGTGCTTGGCCACGCAGTGATACAGCTAGATAAAGACCCTTCTTATCTTCTGTCCAGCCGTTTACAACAGCGCAAGCCTCAAAATGTGATTTATAGTCAAGCCAGGAACTGGTTCCGTCATACGTGGATGGCTTGATTATATGGCCTGTCTTCGCATTGTCTGTCCCTATTGACTGCCTATGTGGTTTTGGCGTGTCAAATAGATGGCCTGTCACAATGTCGTCAATCCCAGCAGTTGGTGTGTAGCTTGGTTTGCCTTCGTCTGGAAATCCAACTTTAGGCCGTGCGCCGTACTCGTCGAATGACACATCTCCTGACATACCGGCCGGTTGATAATCAGTACTGTGTGTCGCATATCCAGACTCTTGGCTTGCCGCATTTGTCTGACCATCGTTGCTGGTTGGCGTTCTCATCCTTTCCAAGATCTTCTCCATCCGCCCTATAGTTTCTGACATTTTCTTAGACGAATTCATGGTCAACAAAATCCCCACACTTGCCACCAAATAATGTAATGTGCAACGCGGCCGAGCTTGGGTGTTTGGTGATACGTCTTGTATCACCGAGGCGTTACACTCAGGTTCGTTAACCTGTTAACTCAGGTTTTTGTTGACCAAATAAAATGTTATCAAATATATATACAAATGCAATACGATAATACAATGGATCTCTTCTTGATTGGACAACCACTAACTGTGGTCAACGGGTGTCTCCCGTATACAAATTTCTTCTTGTCCTGCCACTCCACAAGCACTGTATCCTGGCACTTCCCCCACCTTTATTTGTGGTATGCCACCTCTCTAAATAACCAAGTGACTGCCTTATTCAGGTCTTATGCCTTATGATTAACACTAAACTCTTCACCGTATATTTCCCGCAACTATCTGCCTTATTCAGGACTTACAATAGTATGTTAGGAAATAAACGAGCAAAGGTTTGTCTATTCCGTCACCTGAGAGGTCTCAAACGCACTCTAATACTGTGTGTATTATTCCAGTGCAGTCTCTGTATAGTGGCAGATTCATACTACTTGTATGATCGTAAAATTAATATTTTTTAGTGTTTAAGAAATTGAAAGATAACGTAGGTCTAACGTTTATACGAAACTAAACAAATGAAAATCAACTTCCGTTTCAGAAGAATCAATGATCGATCTGAAGACTTTATGAGAGTTATTTCTCTTTGTCCGCTTTTCACGTCAACCTCAATTTTGTGTTTTGTTGCAGTTGGGAAGGAGGAGGGTATATAGGGAGTGGGGTATTGGATCCAACCTCTCTTATGGAAACTCAGTCTTCATTTATTTGAAGAAAAGTTTTCTTTTCCTTGCATGAGAAGCCCGCCCCCCCC
>PRKT01000963.1:0-12708 GCA_003671525.1 Saccostrea glomerata
AAATGCATTAAAACACGTTCAATTTTTTATGCCGTCTTTGTCATATACATGCATCAATGATTTTCAATTCCATACATAATCATATTATCAATTATTCAATCAATGGCATTTCACTCGAATGGATAAATAAATTCTAATTAAAATAAAGATAAATAATATTGACTAAGGAGAAAATTTTACTCCTAGAAATCCACAATGTACAGAAGCGTAACAGAGCCTGCCACACCAGTGGAAATACAGTGCCTAAAAAAAGGGGGCAACGCAATCTATAAATATGTAAGTCTTATACAATAGATTTTCTTCATCTGTGTATCTTATATCTATTTTAAGCTTAATTTATTTAAAGAATATCTTTCATTTTAATTTAGTTTTTCTTTTATAATTTTTTATTTGATTTAATTCTTTCCAAATTTGAAGAAAGGTATAGAACTAAAAATAAAATGAACCATTAAAAAAATATATTGAATTTTTTTTCTCGACACTGATTGTTATTTTAAATGGTTCGCTTACCTTGTAAATTTTCCATTGTTCATCGTTTAGAATGGAATGTTCACCCGGAATGGCACGCAATACACAGTTCTTCCGGGGGTGAGCGGTGCTCATTATTTAACCCCAATACCACTATCCAAAGGTCGCCAGCATGACTACCGAGTTCTACGTAAGTAAAATAAAAAAAAATTGTGGTGTTCACTGGTGCTGTTATTGAAAATACATTTTTGTAAACCCTACTGAGGAAATGGTGATTGAATATATCAAGAAACACGGCTTTAAAAATATATATACAAGTTACACGAAACTAATAATATTATAGAAAGTTGAATTATTATAGAAAAATAATCTAAGAATCATCGATAATTATCATTCTCGGAAATTCAAACATAACCAAACAAGTAAATGTATATCATAAATTTACGATTACTTAGCCTTTCCTTCCTGAAAAAGATATTCTATTATATCAATCTCACACTTTTGTATTGTACAGTTTTATGTTTTGAGATGTTCAAAACGTTTTTAATATATGTACATTGTTTGAGATACATTATATTTATAATATGGATGAAGATTTTTTTCCTCTCTCTTTTAACTTTAGCTGATGATAACATAATACGAAGAATTACCGAGTCGACGAGTCTGCAAAACATAAAATCCCGGTCACGGCGCCAATTGAGAGGAACCCACGTGATTGATTTACTTGTCGTCATCGATCACAGAATTTATGCAGAGTAAGTTGTTTAATGATATTCAATTAGTAAAATGATTACATATTTTGGACATACTATGAAAACCTTTGTGAAAAACTTCCAACAACGCTTTAAGAATTATGAATCCTTGGATATATTTCAAGAAACTGATCTCCTAATTGTTGCTTACATGTACTTCTATCATTACAGTTGGTTTGATAGAAGTTCTGGAAACTCGCCTTTTGTTAAGGAGCAACAAACAAAGTCAAATATCCAAACTTATTATTCACATTTTCTTAATGAGGCAAGTGATGAATGGACATTTTAGTACTTTTCTGTTTCTTTTTCTCTAAAGTCATTTCGATGTGATTCACATCACTTTTTAATATGATTCTTTGTCCAGAGATTGAACATAGATTCTTTTTTCTATATTTTTGGGTTTTTTTTTATATCAAAAAACTTTTTTTTTTACTTTAAAACAGGTTGACTTACGATATCAAGGTATTCGTTCGTCCGATCTGAACTTTCGCGTCAGAGTTGCAGCTTTATTACTCGCCGATGTAAGTTAAATAATTTTTCAACTGATTGCTCAATGCAGTAGTGTTATGTCAGTATCATACGATTCTAAAAGATATTTTTTGTATCAGAAAATAGATTCATATTCATGGACAGAGCTGAAAAAAGAACCCGGAACTCCTCGGGAATTACTTAATGCTGATGAGGCCCTAAAGGACTTCCGGTCCTGGGTTAACAAAAGTCATGATTTACCATTCCATGACCACGCTGTCTTATTCACAGGGTAAGAATAAAGGTATCTAGAATAATTTTTAAAAAATCTAAGAGAAAACGTACTACTTCATAAGATTTCAGTTAAAATAAACCTCAATATATTTTTTGTTCCAGGTATAACTTGTATTCTTCAGACGGGTCTCGGAAAAAGCTTCACACTGCAGGTGCGTGTTTTGTAAAAGCGTTACACATGTAGACAATGAATTAATAAAGTACCATCCGGGAAGCATTGGCGTCGGAAGCAAATTGAAAGTGGGGGGGGGGGGGGCTACGTGAAAGAGAAAAAAATTGAAATCTTAATCAAAAAACTTAACAAGCAAAATAAAAATGGGAAATGTGTCCATTGTCCAAACGCTAAAAGTAGGTGGTTAAACTCACGCCCCAATGTTCAATGCCTGTATTATGTCCATCTTTGCAAAAAAAAAAAATAATAATAATAACCCCCCCCCCCTCCGTATCTAATGAAAGGTCTTGTAACAAGAATTATATATGTGAAGTACGAAAGCACTAGCCTTTTCCGTTCAAAAATTATGGCCAAGGTTAAAATTTTTAAAACGAAGGCCAAACTCCAAGGTCAAAGTCAGAGGTTCAAAGTACTTTAATAATAATATATCCAATGAAATGTCTTGTCACAGGAATTCAATATGTGAACTATGAAATATGTAAGCCATTGTATAACCCTTCAAAAGTTATAGTCAGGGTTTAAAGTTTTATTAAAAAGTAGGTAAAACTCCAAGGTCAACGTCAGAGGGTTAAATTTGTTGGTATCCAATGAAAGGAATCCTCATATGAAATAAGTATTTGTTATATGAGAGCCTTAATCCTTACCGTTCAAAAGTTAGGGCCAAGGTTAAAGTTTATTCATAAGTAAGGAAATCTTCAAGGTCAAGGTCAAAAGGTCAAAGTTGTTGGCATTCAAAAGGTCTTTCCACAAAAAATTCATATGTGAAATATTAAGTCCTAGTATTTATATTTCAAAAGTTATTGCCACAGTAAAAGTTTAAAATATTTGTATAAAAGTGGCCCAACTCCAAAGTCAAAGGTAAAATTTGGTGGTACCCAAAGAAAAGTCTTGATACACGGAAAACACACATGGAATATGAAAGTCATAGCTCCAATAAATCAAAGATATGGGCGATGTTAATGTTTTTTTGACGGACGGACAGAGTAGAAGACTGACGGACAGAGGACTGACGAATTAGATTTATGTTGAGGAATATATTATGCGGATAATATTGACCCAAGAATACAAGAAGTTTGGAATAACGGGAATTTCAGAATTAAAGCAGTTGAGTTAATGTCTGAAACAGACAATAAAAATCATATTAAAGCTGTGATGGTTTACAAATTCTGCTATGCAAGGTAAAGTTATACTGTGATAATTGTTGCAAAACTTGACCAGTAGTTTCAACTTCAAGAGATATTTTATTGGTTGTAAAATAATATAATTTTTCTGAAAGTCCTCTAATTCAAAGTGCCTACTGTCTGATCCTGTTATGTTTATTCATAATCAAATATTATGTTAATTAAACGTGATGCTTCTTAATTATGTCTCCGGCAATTATACACGTTAATTGAGACTAGCGTGTAGCAGGTTTAAACAACTCTTGTTCTGTACCTGATAAAAGAGACTCTAACTTAACTAATAAGAAAAAGAAAGAAAAGGATAAAAAAAAATACCTCATCTTAAAGTTGTGGTTGGTAACTGTAGGCAAAAAATATCTTTATTTATTCCTCATAGATCTTGTTTATTTGTAATTTTGTATAGAACTGTTTTCATTAAATGTGTGTTTGGCGGTCTGAGAGAGAGAGAGAGAGAGTTTGTGTGTGTGTTTAGATAATCAAACCAACAAACACACAAAAGAGTAGTTGTCTGGCAGTGAATCTCTTTAACAAATCTTTAACAAATCGAATTATTCAAACAAGAAGATTGACAAAATAGTTAATTGTTCAAGCAAAAGTTAGCTTTATACCTGAGTATAAAATCAAAAACAAATTAAATTTAAGACTTGAATTAATTAAAAAAAAACTCAATAATATAATTTTTATTTGGAAGCACAGCAATGTAAAAGATGAGTATCTGTTAATCAAATGATAGGGTGATAGTCAAAATATTGCAGTCTGTGAAAAAATAATAATAAAATATTCACATTAAAAGATCTACTGAAGTTTATCTCAGTTTTTGATCTCGTTGTGGGACATAATAATATATCTCTGATAACACGAGGCAGTGCTAAGAGTTATCGTCCGTTGATTGTCCGCCATTAGACAGTTGAGCAGCAGATAAGGTAGATCTAAGTCGCTCTAATTCTGTGTTCGATCTCTCAATTCTTCTTGACTCCAAGTTCCGCCATCTTTGGTTAAGTTCCTTCATTTTTCTGGCTGACTTTGATCTGAAGTAATTGAAATTGGATTTTAATTGAAGGATCTAAATGTTATATGTATTTCTTGCAAAAACTTTCACAGAAATTGACAAAGTCACAGAGACATTAAGTTCTACGAAATGAATTTCATTAGTATGTTCTCTGGACAATGTCTTTTTAAAACTTGCTTTTTTCAATGGCGAATGTTAAAGAAATTGTATCAGTAGTAAATGCTGAAGATATAAACAAATATTCATCGATTTAAAAAAAATTCTACAAACAATACTAATTTGTAAACAGAGCATAAACACGAGTCCCCTGTTTCTAGAGATGAAATCAGGTGCCTCGGAGAAGTAGATACCCTCTGGTTAACTATCATTCCCGCCGTGGATCTTATGTATTGATAGATGTTTATAATATTCACATATATGCACATCAAGCAGAATTTGCTTTTAAAAACTGCCATATGAGTAGAAGTGCAAATCGATTTATATACAATCATATCTGTTTTATAATCGGAGTTTAGAAAATAATGGCAAAGATTTAAATTATATGTCAAACGCGATCAAATTCTAGCTTTTCAATCTACATTTCTACTCATCTTGATACTGCTTTATTTGCTAAATATCCAAGGGTAGAAAAGAAATACAACTTTTTGCTATATTAGCAATTTAGTCCCGCCTTGAATTTAGATAAATTAATTGATCCTAGGTCAATACTTTAAATACTTTGAATGAAGCGACATTGGTCATAATACAATTGCATAACAGTTTGTCTGTTCAATGAAATATGTAGAGATTAAGAACAGAATTTAAGATCAAGAGTCTATTAAACATAAAAAAAATTATAGCGGAACAAACACGAACATTCAAAACATCTGAGGAATCAGATGCCATGGAGTAGACTACATCCCCTAACGACCGGCACATCCGCCCTGTGCTTCTTGTCAGGTTCGGAAAAAGGCAAAATGCGTTGACAACCTATTTTGTAAGTAATAGCCTAACAATATGAAGATATGAAGAAAGTAAGGAAGCATTTGACTCAATGATAAACTATTTGCAAAATCCATTTAAGAGAATGGCTGTATTGACCTGTTGTGCAATATGTATAAAAATAAAATAGAAAGCTTCTTTTCTTCCCTGGTACTCAAACAACAAAGCTTTATGATTAACGTGATGAAGTTTCCTTTGTTAACTTCCCTTACTTACGCAGCAATATAGTAATTACCTTTGTCACCTGCATACGGTCTTATAATATCTCGAAGTTGATTCGAAACAGAAGAGAATTCTCTACGTATAAAAAAATTCAAAAACGAGGTAAGACATGGAGAAACAAATTGATGAAGCAAGGATATCACCAGCCTCGTTTAAAGTCATCATTTGGTAAGTTCTATGGTCTATACAATGACCTTGTCAGCAAATTTATAACACTGCACATGACAAGGATGCTTTTAAAAAATCAACTGACGACCTCTCAGAAAGTGAAAAAAAATCAAAACTGAATAAATTATCCGAAGGGTAAAATGTAAGCTTAAAGTCCATTAAACTATAAAAATTTCGAAGCAAAGCAAACATGGGCCTCTCATACATCAGGGTTAGGATCAGGTACCATGAAGGAGTGAGTATCCTCTTCTTGACCCGTCTCACCTGCCGTGTACTCCTTGCCATAATTGGATGATACCAGAAAAATTTGTTGACAACTCTGTGTGTAGGTATTGGCCTAATAATAACTATGCAAAAATTTCATTCAGCATTTTATTCAATGATAGATTGTATTTGCTGACAAGTTCATTGTATCGACCATAGAACCTACGGAATGATGACTTTAAACGACACTGTTGATGTTCTTGTTTCATTGATTTGTTTGTCAATAACATGCCTTGTTTTGTGTTTGTCTTAAAATAACGTATCCCTTGTTTTGCTTACAAATATTGAGATGTAAATTTACCTCCGCTCTCTTGATGATAAATCTCTCCTCTGTATTTCTGCTTTCTTTTTCTGGAAGAAGTCGCTCCACTTTTGTTCCTCTTGCTGTTCTCTTGGAGTAAGTAAATCTTCGTCTTCAACTAAAATATGAGGGACACGGGCCATGGTGTATCAGTCGCCTCTTAGATGGCTTTTGCTTCAGCTTCTAACTAAAGCATAGCATGATACAGAAATTAATACAAAATCTTCCACAAAAGTAAGAGACATTGGTTTTGAAAGGGTTTTCTTTTATTGTCAATCTGTCATGAGAGTGTTTCCTGGCCGTTGTTTTCAAAGGGTGAAAATATTTTAAGAGTCGTTGCAGTAGCGTAGCATCGTTTTTGAAAGTGGGGGGGGCCAGGCAGAGAAAAAAAAAATTTTACTTACCTGAAAAAGTTGACAAGCAAAAAAAAAAAAATATATATATATTTATGCCTATATATATATAGTAAAGCTAATAAATGCTATCAAATTATTTGAAAAAATCATTTTCATACTTGACTTTAAATTATTGATGTGATCGCATATTTTTTGTACAGGCTTTGAATTAACATTTCCTATGGTGTAAGTAAGGTTGGGAAAAAAAGTGCGGGGGCCAGGCCCCCCCTGGCCCCCCCGGATACTACGCCCCAGACCGTTGATTAGAAAGATGCCAACTTGATTTAATTTTTTGATGGTAAAAATGTGTAACATTATAGGTTATACTATTATAGGCGGAGCTCACGTGGTACATATATGGCCATTTCCCAGACGACAAAATCTGTAACATTTAATAAAAATATTCTCAAAAAAGTATTTTGTTACTGTAGGCACTTAGGTATGAAAATGGTCGAAGAAAGGAAATTTTTAAGGTCTAGAACGATGAGACATTCAGGAGTATGCAGTTTATAATATTTTATAAATCCTTGAATATTTCAAAAGAACTTCGTTGCTATTCACATCAATAATTCATATAAATGAAGGGGAGGGGACAGGAAAATGAAAAAATATATCAAAGATAAAAAGCATGAGCCCTAGCTGTTTCTAGGCAAGATATTCTACTGCATTTTCTCCGTAAACGAGTTTAATGTTTTATTCTGTCATCATGGTTGATTATAAATATAATTAAGATGTTTGTTAGTCCACAAACTCCTTTCGTTTGATGAAAGATCCAGGTTTAATTAGCAATTTTTTAACATCAAACAAAGATAATGTTCTTTAATTTCGTTCCTTGGTGACAATAATCGAAGTTTGTGAGTGAATCCCATTATCCTGATTAAGGAGTCCTTTAATATTCTTAATGAGTTCTCCGAACATCTGGCTGAGGAGGGAAAATGTTTACGATTTCCAATACTTTGTAAGATAAACTAACTGCTAAATACTTGTAAATCAATTCTATGAGTATGGTTTGGACTACTTTTGTAGTAAAGTCATTGTCAGCATCAACATTATTTTTATAATCGATTGTTTTATTACAAATAAATCAAAATGTCATTTTTCTCATCAGTCAAAAGGGAAGCTATTTTAGTTCCATGGAACCTATATAAAATATCATAGGGGAGAGGATGACACAACCTCACAAAAATTGAGATGTAAATGAGGTTATCATGTAGATGTTTTTGTTAGAACCCCCACCTTCACCCCTACGGATTCTACAGGCCTGTTTAAGCGTCTGTTTGTTGTAAAATTAGTATTATGGAATCTTTCGTTATCAGTGATTCATTACCAATTTGGATGAAGAATACAATTATACAATTATATTAATATGTATATTCTGTACATACATGTATCTATAACACATTAACTTCTTAATATTGTATATTCTGTTCAGCCTATAAACAATAATTCACTTGATAATCATTTATTAATGCGTTTCTTCTATTCAAAATAATTATACATTCATGAAGCATTATGCAGAGTAGTTTCCATTTTAACAGAGAAACAAACCTAGTTCCTATGGAAATTAATTATTAATGTACTCACCTAAATCTAGATATCCTACACCATCTTGTTGTTTCGTCTTCTCTTTGTCTAGGGCGAAATAAACATCAAGAGACTGAATGGTCACCTATAGGATAAAAATATCGACAGATCTTCGTTTAATCCCCTGCTTGTGGCATTAAAATCGTGTCTTAAAACATATTTAAATCCCTGCTCGTAAAGAAAACTGTGTTGTTTTTCTCGTGGTCGGGTTGGTCGATCGCGTGTTCAGATAGCTGTAGACAAATTGGTCACAATCAGTCGGTCATTGTAAGCTTACAAGACAATGATTGATCGAACGAGAGACTTCTAACTTCTAATTCTAAAGCAGTGTTAATAATCCATAGGTCTTCAAAGAACTTTTTTTAAAGGAATAATTATATATGTCTTCCTTTATAGATATATTTCATCGAAATTAAATTATTTCAAAATCTAAAGACTGAAAAAATGAACAGGGAATATGTACATGACATATATTTTTACAACTGAAGAATATAATCAAATAAGAAAATTTTTGCAACATGATAACAAAAGATTAACTGCATATAGATTGATTTTGATGTTGGTAAATGCATGCTGAGATATAACGGTATTACTTACCTGTTCTACGCCAGGTGAGGTAGGAAATTTTACAAGGTAAAATTTAACCGGTATCGAAATATTAAAGCCGACCCATGGGCTTTATTGCAGAATTAATTTATGTAGGTATTTAAATCGCCCCAGAAGCTAAAGAAATCTGGCACACAATAGATGTACAGCGCTTAAGAGTAAAGTCAAACACGTCAGTAATACCGGGCGGGGAATGGTATTGTCATACATTTATATTGAAGTTTTCCCCTCAATAAACTGGTTAACAATTTAAAATTTACAAGTAACTAATATAGGAAGAGAATGTATATGACAAAATAAACACAGGTAAAGTTGGTACGAATTTTATTTTTCCTAATTTATCAAAATCGGATATAGATCTATATTTTATTTTTCTTTCTGAAAAGTTTCATTAAAAATCAACAGGTACTAGTACTTGTTCTACACCCTCGTATGTAAGCCGGTGTTACGTAGATCTTTGTAAAATCGATGATAACGGTGAATCCTCAATCGGTGGCCTTAAAAATCCCGGAGTGTCAGAATTCTTATTCCATTACTGACGACAATGTGGCATAAATAGATGTCAGATAAAGTAAGTTTAATGCTTATATCATACTTTGAGAATATCTTAATTTGTTTATTCAGAATGTAATTTTTGTAAAAGTTAAAGTAGTTACACTTTTTTGCTTTGTTTTATAAATGTGATTTTTCTTTCAGGAAATATTTACTTCTTTTTGAATTTTAAATAGAAAAGTAAAACAAGGTAAGTATTGTGGTTAGTTTTTCTCTTGTGTTGATATTTAATTGTATTTATAACATGTACAATGTATATGAATTCTTTTTGTATCGTTTGAACATAAACCTTAAATATTAGGGTAGATTTTATCCCCCCCTCTCTCTCTCTCGCATAAATTGTCTATCACCTATCCATCGTCCACTTAAATTTGTTCAAAAATAGTACATGTACAATAATAACAGTCATCTCTAATAAGTTGTAAAATCTGAACACAGGACACCTTTACTTCACATTCAGCTTTGTGAACCGAGAGAGAGGGGGAGGGGGGATAAAATCTACCCTAATATTTAAGGTTTTTATTCAAACGATACAAAAAGAATTCATATACATTGTACATGTTATAAATACAATTGAATATCATCAATTTTGTTTCATATTTAACAAAATCCAAAAAAAGATGTAAATAAATTTTTAAATCATAAACTACCTATCAAAAAAAAATAAAATATGGAGATAATATACAGGACTCAGACTTTATTCAAACAATAAAAAAATAAAGCAAAGACCAAATCTTTCATAAAAGTTTACTATAACTAATAATGGTTTACCGACCTAAATACACACACTGCAAATTTAAAATTTTCAAATTATTCGAACGCGTACGTTGTCATGACGTCACTGACGTGATTTCGGAACGGAGTTTTTAAAACAACTTATCAAAAATATAGTTTGACAGGGATGAGAATGACACATGATTCTGTATGTATTTGAATCTGAAGGATAAATATAAAAATAATAAATAAATACCCAGCACTGGCCTCGCCTACTTTTATGACTGTAATTTATAAACTTAGGAAATTAATCAGGAACACTCCAAAATGCCCGATCGATATCGGTGCAATTATCCTGACGACTTTTCTGTTTACAATTTACACTGTGCAATTAAGTATCATATCTCGAGAGATTCATAAAATCACCATTCTACAATAAATGCACTTGATTTTACAAACAATATTTGATGAACACCTTGTTGACCCTAATAAGTCTTGCAATTGGTTATTAATCTAACATCGATCTTCGAATTCAATCTTTTCCATCACGTCATTTTGTGGTGTATGTCCGTAGACTCAGCTATCTAGACATACACAAACTTTTCCGTGGATGTACCATGGTATGTAAATTTAAATGTTCCTATGACGTCACTTTCAAATCTGTGGTGTCTTTTATCTCAAGCTGACCAGGATATACACTGTACTTTGTATCTTATTATACCCCCCGCTTGAAAAGTGGGAGGGTATATAGTAATCGGTATTTCCGTCCGTCCGTCTGTCCGTCCGTGTTTACGAGAGTGCATTTATTGGGTATTTTTTATGCCAAGATTAAACTTATTGGGTACTTTTTGCTTATTGGGTATACCCAATAAGAAGTGTCGCTGAATATGCTTAAAACATCCTAATTGGGTATTTGCAGGTTTGTACCCAACAAAACTTGGACACGACAAATTGTCCAAAAAAGTGTCCAAAAAAGTTGCTTTCACGGACGCACCGTGTTTTGTTGTTTCAGTTTTACATTCGGAACTCTAAATTCGCGAGAGTTCCGAAAATCAACTTCCGTTGATCCTGATCATAACAACGTTTGTTTTCATGGAAAAAAAAATATGGCGACTAAGAAACACTTAATGTCAACAAGATTTTCTGATTGACAAGAGAAAAGGTAAGTTTATTCCATTAATATTTATCCATTGCTGGGTTCGTGTTTAAGGAAAATAGATTTAAATGTAATTTTGAAAACAATTGTGCACAAAATTAAAATAGATATATCGGAACAATTAATCCTAAGTTGCACTTGTTTGCATTTTGAATTTTCTCTGTCTTTTTAACTCTCTTGAGGGCGAGAAGTATTTAGTAAATGATGGTATATTGTTAGATCATCTTTTAAAATCGAAAGTGTTTATTATCTAATTTTATATCATAACCAACTAAGTATGTTCTGACAATGTATATTGGAAAGGGAAATGAAAATTTTAACAAAACCTTTAATGTTCATAAATCAGCTGTAAATTATCGGTTCATGTAGACAGTATTACAATCGCAAAGTGAGCTGAGATGATCATAAATGGGATAACTGACAACAACTTAATAATTGTATGTAAGTTTATCTCATCTGATATGTAACTTAAGAGATTCATTGTAAAAAAAGTGCTTCTTTCTGTATTTGATTTTGTCTTAACATGCCTCAGGCTGTCAGGGTAGAGGATTTAATTTGAGAAACTGTCATTTGATTGCATTGATTATGCAAGAATTAGCCCAAGACCAAAGATAAATAAACTTGTAAATTATTAACTATTAATAAAAATCAGGATCGTTTATTTATAAACCGAAAGTAGAATAAAACACATAGTTCAACTTGAAGAAAAAAACGGATATTTTATCTGAATAAAATACTTACAGTGTACCAAAAAAATGAATGTAATGTGATAAAAAGGCTTAAAAACAACAAACTAAGTTAGTTTCTTTGATTGAACTGATAGATTTGACAAGCTGAGGGTAAAAGTTTCTAATTAAAGCCAGAGGTTTTTTTTAACAAATTATGCATGGCAGTAAGACCAGTTTTTACATGATCCTGTTGGTAGAATATTTTCCAAGTAAAGAGAATGGTCTCTACATGTATTTTTCAAAATGCCCATCCCCCCTTCCCTGAAAAAAAGTATTTTCCTTTAATGTTTAAATTGACTGTACTTGTAAACAAATAACAGTCCAAGCAGGTAAAAAAAAAATCATACCTCCAAACTTTAATAATTTTTGCACCTGTTTCAGCTAGATTAATACCATTACTTTCTCAAGTGTAACCTTACTACTTTTTTTATTGAAGATATTGTAAATGTCTTTTTCATATTCTTTTTGTTTCTGAATCAATAATTAAAACATTGTTTAAAAAAAAAGAATGGAATACAGATATATGAATTTATCTTTAAATTACTTGTTTTAAATAAAGATTTCAATATGAAAGGATATTAAAAGTAATTAAACATGTTAAAGTATGTAAAAATTAATAAATGTTAAATATAATTTCTATGACATTTAAGTTAATTTAGCATTTGTTTTCAAAGTGCCCTCTTGAGATCCTGT
>PRKT01000963.1:13180-26915 GCA_003671525.1 Saccostrea glomerata
AATAAAGAAATTAAGATTTCTTGCAGTGACATAGCATCGTTTTTGAAAGGGGAAAGGGGGCAGCCAGAAAAAAAAAACTTACCTGAAAAAGTTGACAAGTAAAAAATTGCCCTAACAAGAAAACATTATTTTGGGGAGGGGGGTCTTTTTAAAGTTCCAACTTCTTTCAGTACAATTTTCCCCCATATAATACTACATGTACATTACCCTTATTTCACTTTACTGTATCACAAAGTGGGGGAAGGGGCAACCGGCCTTTCAATGCAAATTTTAAACAATGATATTGCTACGTGTCTGTTTTAGGAATATGCATATCTATACATTGTGTCCTAATTATCTACAATTTTTCATGAAATTTTATGCAGCTGTTTAAGAATAATTATGCTTATAAAAAAAGAAAGAAATAAAAAAAAGGACTGACGGACTAACTGACGTGCCAAAGACATTATACCACTCGCAACTTGTTGTTATAAAAGTAATTTATAATTTCTCTCTACATTTAAACACTCTTTCAGACTTTCTAGACGATATCCTAAATAGCCATTTACTCTTGATCATATCATTTTAAACCCGAAATTAATAAGGCTTTGAAAATATGCAGGGTCACGGGTAGAATAAAAATATCATATTGAATAACATCTTTATCCTTCCTAGTCTATAATTTATGAATTGTAATAAACAGTTTTGCAGATAAATATGAAATAAACAATGTAAAATCCCAAGTTCGAATCGGGCAGAGGTGATAAACTTGCTTGATTTGAATTTTCTGCAATCAAACAGACAATTCAAATCAAGCGAGTTTATCGCCTGTAGAAACGAATATAAAGGGCTAGATAACCAAGACCAAAATAAACATATTGGTTAAAAAATGTGTTTAGAATTAGGGATAGACCAATGCTGGAAAGTGTGAAAATTCTTCCCAAAAGTGCTTTCAAATCTTGCGCCGTAGATTGCCTATTATTTGCATTTAATATATGAACAAAGACTAAAATACAAAACCATAAAGCTGCAGCTACGTTCTGAGTATCTCGTACGTACGACATATTATCTCGTTCGTACGACTTAGTATGCATTACGTAATACTATGAACAATATCTAATACGAGGTACATTATTGAAAACCGTTAGATGAAACAAGAATATCATCATTCTCGTTTAAAAGCGTCATTTCGTAAGTTCTATGGTCGATACCTTGTCAGGAAACACAATTTATTATTGAGTTAAATGCTGACTGATATTTTTCTCATACTAATTGTTAGTCCATTATTTATACACTGAATTGACGACGGGGGTTTCTGTTATTTCCCGCTCATAACAAGGAGCACACAGCAGGTGTGACCGGTCGGCAGGGGATGCTCACTCCTCCATGGCACCTGATCGCAACTCTGATGTTTCGGAGGTCCGTGTTTGCTCTGCTCCTGTTTTGTATTGTTTTATGGGGTTTAGATCTTGAATATTATTCGTTATCTCCATATGCTTCATATTAATGATATGGAAATAATGAATTATAGTATTTAATACCGAAGTGCATAGACAATGATAACCCCACTTAAATTTATCCTCGAAAATAATATAAATAATTGAGGGAAAAATAATCAACGAAATAAATGCGACACTATTTAGTTTAATTTTGATAAGCTAAAGGCTTATCTACCTGTGGAGGGTTAAGTGTACATAGAAAAAAAGGAGGCGTTACTTATTTCATTAGTTTTATGAAACACTTTCTCACTGATTATAAAAAATACTATGGTTAATGAAATGTTTTTTTAAGTATTTTTTATACTAATATTTGTCTTTATGAATATTTCATTTCATTTTAAAATTTTCATATTGTATTAATATTCTATGATTTATATTTACATGAATAATAAATTAATGGAAATATTTCTCAACATAATGAAATCTGTTGGGATACCGGATAATTTACACTTATCCAATGGTTGTGAGTGGGATAGTTCTTTTATCAAACCCTTGACAGGGAACTATTCCCCAAGGGCTTGATGAAAGAGCTATCCCACTCACAACCAGTGGATAAGTGTTTTATTATACTGATGTATATTATAATTTTTAAGATTTGAATTTTCGTTGGAGTTATATAATAATACTGCAAGAATGAGCTGAAATCATGATGACGTCACAATGCTACTGAAGTCATTATGACATCATCAGACTATGGATTTAACGCTGGAAATGAAAATTGGCGGCAAAAATTGCATGAAAATATTTCGAGGGGTGGGTAGCAAAAACTATACCCCGGGGTATAGCTTTCTACGGGGGAAATTTTCAGACTATGAAGAATAGTTATTTTACCTTCTGAACTTTATATAGGAAACATTTTAACAGAAGTATAATAATGAACAGTATTCAAGCTCAAGTCCACTAAACAATATATAAATATTGCATGTAGTTAATTGTAACATTGAAAATTTTCACCCCAAGAAAACCATTGTCAACCTAGGCGCAATGGTTTTCGAGGGGTGAAAATTTTCAATGTTACAATCAACTACATGTATTATTTATTATATTATACTGAATGTTTTATACAAATGCGTGCATAAATTCTGCGCAATCGCTATTTTTTGGAATATCACCGTCGTCAAGCACTGTTGACTGTTGCTACGCTGGAGGGCGTGGCTTCATTATTCAGCGGATAATAGTGTTTTTAACAAATGTTTCTCGACCAATCAGATTCAATTTATTTACATGAAAGTCTAATATTACAAATTATCGAGCAGAGTAAACATGGACCTCAAAATCATTAGAGATGGGATCAGGTGCCATGGAGGAGTGAGCATCTCATGCCGACATGTCACACCCATAGGGTGCTCCTTGTCATGATTGGGAAATAACGGAAAATTGTCGACAATTCTAAGAGATGAAACGAAACAGTGTGTCAGACTCTGTGGTATCTTTAATTTCAAGCTCACCTGGATATATCGTATCTTCTTAAACGGAAATTATTATAATATTGTTAATTGACAATAAGTCGTAGCTTTATCTAATGAAATATATGTAGATAAAGAACAATATTCAAGATTAAACGTCCATAAAACAATACATCAATGCAACAATACAAAATAGGAGCAGAGCAAAAACGGACCTCCAAAACATCAGAGGTGGGATCAGGTGTTATGGTACATATGTTGAAGTATGACAATTGTGGTTTATATCTTTCAAAGAATCAAATTAGTTACACATACATATAACCCATGTGCTTCTTTCACCCTTTGTACAAGTATGTATGCGAAGTCTGTTAACTTTAAATTTTTATAGGTCTAGCACAGGTAGTCATATTTATAATAAGAAATGGAAAGCAATATTAATGGGATTTAAACTTTCAAAGGGCTACTTAAAATTTTGCATGATAAAATAAACCGATTTTATTTTCGTCTTTAGGTCAGTAGTTATTATACACGGAGGAAATTACATGAGCCCAGAGTGACAACAGGTATGAAATTAATGCATGTTTTCTGTTAATTACTGATTAATTTTGATTCTGAAAATGTTTTATAAATCAAAAGTTTGTATCATCATTTTCATTTATCAATTTATTGAATTGGTTGTCGATTACAGAACATAATAGAGATCTTCACTCTTTGATATAACTTTTACGATATAGATGTGATTTCCACGTATTTTACTCTGGTTAGTTTGGCTTTTAACTTTTCATCGTACCACGAATCTAGGTTAATTTCTGGAATGTTGCACATTAATCAAATAAAAATCTTTGCATTTGACTACCATTGAAGATCATCTTACGATGTCTATATTTGTTACTTGGATTAAATTGAAATTTTTATTAATATGTATACAAGTTACATAATCTTGTTCGAAGAAATTGACAATGAGGTTGAGGAAAGTCGTGAATGAAATATCTGGAGATAACTAACATTATTCAAGCTCAAATGTCCACGAAATAATACAAAAAGGAGCAAAGTAAACACGGACCTCCAAATCATCAGAGGTAGGATCAAGTGCCATGGAGGATTGAGCATCCCCTGCCGACCGGTCGCACCCGCTATGTGCTCATTGTCTTTAATTTAAATATTCACATAAAATTTTCTTACTCCCGCAGATCTCTGATTTGTGTTCGAATTTGAGCAGGCGACTGCGCAAAACAATAAAACTGAAACTCTCAATGGCATATGTATTGAGTTATCTTTTCTGTGTAATTTGACAATTTGAGATTACGGACCCATTGGGTTCAGACACTGTGAACGTGAAATAGAAGATGTAACAGAGACTGTCATGTCTGTCTATCATGTCTATATTTGATCAACACCTACGATATGTCAAACAGGGGATGCTTACTCCTCTTTAGCACCTGATTCCGCTGTAGAATTACCTGAGTCCGAGTTTAGGCCCTCTTCAAAGATTTGTTTTGTTTATATAATTGTTTTGTTTATATAATTGTTTTGTTCACTTTTCGTTATCTTTATACTAGTACTTTTTTTTCATCTCAACATATTCATACTGTAGATACATGTAAAACAATTTACATTTTATTTCATCGTTATTTCTGAGATGATTCTCATGTTATCTAGAAACTACCTGGGACTCAAGAGAATTTGTTTGTAGGTAGATAAAAAAAAATAGTTTAAAGTAGAATTCTCCTGTCATTATACTCCTCCATGTCCCTATTTCTTAAATTGCTTTTTAACACTTGAGAAAAAAAACCTATTGTGTTTAGGAATATGGATTGAAAAAAAGATTAAGTGCAGAAGAAGTGCAGTGTGTAGATGTAATCTGTCTAAAACACTTGCAGACTAAGGTCAGTTTAAACAGGTGCTCCTACTATAAATCGGTTCTGTTATAATCTGTGTTAGTGGACCGGGTCATTCTAGGATTAGCAGTTTCACCAGATTAGCCGTCTTAATTATAAATATACTAAGATCATTATTTTAAAACTTTACAGTGAACAAATATTTCTTTTTTATAAACAATCATTTTCACTGTGACAAAAATAGAAAAATAAGGTGAGTATATGCAGAAACAAAACACTGTTTTTCACTCTAATATTTTTGGAAAATTAACCAAAAACTAAGCTTTTTGAAAGTCTGCAGTTGTTGTCTCTATCATTGAGGGTGTACATTAATAGGATTGAAAATTTGCAAAATCTAAATCAGGCTAATTTTAATTGAATTTTTTCTCATAGAATAAGTTCAACGTAACCATCTAGTATTAGGGTATAAATTTCTGATTAAAATGATTCAAGGTTCCCTTTAATAATTTACTTGACTGACATTAATGTATATATTAAAACATATTTCTTAAGGTGTATAAGTTCCAAAGACATTATTCATGCAGTGGCTTGATTTCAAGATTTAAATGTAAGAGGAATACTTCATTCTGTTAAGAAGGGTTGTTTTGTATTGGTGTTAGATTTTAAATTTTCTCATATTTCCCAGACTTCATTATTAGAGTTTAATAAATAACATTACACAGTGGAAGATGTCTAAATATCGATTAGGTCTATACATTAATTATTTGGGTATACATGATATTTACTCTGGGTTTTATATTCCTGTCTGGTGTAAGCTTTAGTTGATCTATGGATGTCTTGTAATACGCATTAGATTTGCACGATGATGGTAAGTTGATACTTTCAAACTCTTACTCAATGGCTGAACATGTATATGTATGTATCATATGATAACTACGGTATAAAGCCGAGAAAGAAATAATTCAAACAACTTCTGATAAACAATCTATTTGAAATTACTTTTAACAAATTAAATCAAAGATCTTAAAGATTTTACATTAAGTAACTATGCATATATACACCTTACTACAAAATCAAATAAAATATAGAAAGGGGAGAGAAATACTTTTGCTTGTTAGTCATTTAATTCAGTTTATTGAAATACTTAAAATGCATATAAACACTTCTTATTTTATTTCATGAAATACATAATTATAACGACCTGTTTTTTATTTTATTTTTAGATTAAAGATGATAGACTTGTTCTTTTTTGTCAGCTTAAAGATGGCAGACTTGTTCTATTTTTAGTTTAAAGATGACCGACATTTTCTATTTTTAGATTAAAGATGACAGACTTGTTGAGGCCGACGGAAAGCAGTAGGATGAAGGAACGGACGCTAACAGACTCCAAAATCTCACTCAAGAAAGAGAAATCCAGCATGAGTACACAAAGTTCATCTAACATAAATGGAAATGGCGATACGACAGGAAGTGACGTGAAAAACGGAAATGATATCATAACAAAGAGTGAACAAGATACCGTGGAAACAAATAATAATGACAATACTAAATCTACTGCAAATACAAAACCGAGTGACAAAGTCCCAGTTAATGTTTTACAAGAAGCTTTGGCCCTGGAAGAAAATGATCTCGATGAATATGACCCTGATTTATTTATAACAGATGAAGAGAAGAAAGCGTTTGAATACATGCTGGAACAAAAACGAGCGGCCATTGTTCAACGTAAGGAGAACTTTGAGAAGTGGGTCGACGCTATCACACGGCGACGGATGTTTGCCTTAAGCAGAATGAGGAAAATTAACTTGTTTCACGGAAAAAGAAACAAATTGTATGGCAAACTAGAAAAATTCATCAGTGACGTTTATAGTGAAAATGGCGAAAATTCCGAAGATTACTCTAGGGACGTTCCTTCAGCAGACGAAAACGGAAATGTATCTCGTCAAAGTAATAATGAAGCTGGGTCAGTAGCACAAATAAATACGGAAAGTGAAAACAATCGAGCTTCCTTACTCAGTAGAGAGGACACGGGATTTGTGTCACGTGACATTGAGCAGACGCCGAACCTTGTCCAAGAGCAGACACCATTAGTAGCTCCTTTGCATTCGTGATACCCTGACTACCTTAATAATGAATTCCACTCTGCAATAAAAAATATCTTATATTTTGAATAATACTGTGATAAAATCTTGTGAAGCAAAATGTTCATCCTGTTGTCAATGCAGTGAGAAAATCGATAGAGGGGTTTGATTTCCTCAAAATTACAAAGATTGTTAATTAATTCTTAATGTAAGAATTTACAATTAGATGCTACGATGATATACAGAATGAAAACCTATCAAAATAAGAAATATGATATTTTTTGTGTTCAATATTTTGATACTGAGTCTTTCTGCGTAAACGGAGTCCTATATTTACTTGACCCTGTAATATCCTAGTTTCACTGCATATCTAATATAGGAAGTGAACAGTTCCGGATCCATTGCTGTTTTACGGGTGAAGAGTGATCTTCGGATAATTTTTTTTTTTACAATAAATGACATCATTTGAAACGAACTATAGCATTGTCCTTTACAATATTTTAGGAAAAGATATTGAAAACACCACTTTTATGTTTTCCAAATGATTGTAAACAACAGTGATTTCTGTTCGAGTCTGTCAGTTTTCTTCAAAGTTCATCAACATGGCTAGTAATCATTTTATCTGAGAAAAAAATTCAATGAATTATATGGAGATAACGAGCAGTATTCAAGATCAAGAGTCCATAAAACAATACACAATATGAGCAGCAAACACGGACCTCCAAAAAATCAGAGGCGGAATCAGGTGACTTGGAAGAGTGAGCGTTCCTGCTGACCGGTCACATCCGCCGTTGCTTCTTGTCATGATCGGGAAATAACGGAAAATCCGTCATCAATTCAGTGTCTAAATAATGGCTGAACAATTAGTATGAAAAACGTCAGTCAGCATTTAATTGACTTAATAATGAATTGCATTTGCTTACAAGGTCTTTGTATCCTCCATAGAACTTACGAAATGATGGCTATAAACGAGACTACTGATATTCTTGTTTCAGCAACTTGTTTGTCCATACTTTACTTCGTTTTGAACAATGTTCTTACGTACAGCATGTTCTTGAGTATTTAATCAACTTTGAGATATAAACTACGTTTGCAGGTGATGAACGTATATAGCTGCATAAGTAAGGGAAGTTGACGATTGGAAAGTTACAGTCATCTCGTTTGTCATAAAGTTTAGTTTACCATTAACGTCTTTCTCAGTGTGGTATCTTTTATTTGAAACTCCCCGGGAATCATCTGAGAAAATCCGAAGAAAAGCGCCACTTATATATTTTCTAGTTGAAAACAGATCATCAAATACGTTTTAGAATCAGATAAAAAAAACTGCTTTTCATTCATACAAGTTATTATAATGTATAATCCCCCCCATTTTTATCAATCATTATATCATTGTACATGACATAGTGATAAGTTTGATCTGTCATAAAGACATCCAAGATAACTTTTTTTTTAATTTCAGATCACATACATGCACAAAGTTAAAAATACTCCACGGCATAAATAGTCTTCATATTCCCAAAGTTTCCTACCTGTTTTGTATTTTATCAATTTATACTTTAAATTTAATCAGAAGAACATTATACGTAACAAGTGAGTGATATGCATCTTGAGTAATCAGTATGTACTGGTTGATAGTTCATGTGTTCTGTCTTATTTATATTCACTACCTCTCACTCAGTCAAGTATATATCATCTTAAAGTAAATATTTTACCATTACTTAAAATTTACAAATTTTGAATAATGATTTTATTCAGAGTTAATCCAGTCCTGTTTACCTGATAACATTTAAATATGAAATTTCAAGTATATTAAAAATATTGATTTAACAAAAAATATGTCTGGCAATTCATTTTTTTTTATTAATACAAAAGTTATTGTCCCTGCGAAAACGACGAAAAGAGATATGATGTAATTGAATTCGATTCCCTTTTTTTTTTTCTTTTTAAAACCCCAAGCCTCTCCTCGAGAATATGAGTCACGGAAGACAACCCGGAAACAATCTCCAGATTGTTTTCTTTTTTTAAACCCGTGTCAGATGCCTATGTGTAAAGCTTGAAGTCATACCTCATCTTTAAAAAAAGATTCTTTTAAAAAACACTACAAAAATGAACATGTTTTGTTAATAAGCTACCTATTTATATCAGATATGACTATAAAAGTTACCTGAGAAATTTCACGCTTGAGTGAAAACGCGTGTCAGAAAAACGACCAGGAACAGATCGGACATCAATGAAACACGATTTCTTCATACAGAATAACGAACTAAAGCAGGGATGTCTTGTTTTGTATTTCTTCTTAAATTATTCTTTTTACTGGATTTATCAAATGCCTTTTCCAAGTATCCAAAAGGTTTGTTTCTGAAATAGTTTGAAGTTTTTTTTTTTACTTTGATAATGTCCCAGATATTGAATATCATAAATATTTCAGAAGTACCGAATCGTGATGCGTGTCACTTTATTTAAACTTAGTTAAGATGTATTACAATAGTTGAAAATAAACTTTAAAATTAAAAAAAAAACCAACATTTGTTGGTAATACATTTCAATTCTAAATAAAGATGTATATTTTTTTCAATTTGACATTTCAATAATATGATTTGAAAGCCTAAAAAAGGAGAGAGAGAGAGAGAGAGAGAGAGAGAGAGAGGATGATCTTATGATTATTTGAATTTTTATTGAAACTGAAGTTATTTAATACAAATATATTCATAATATAAAAAGGTAATCAAAGAGTTTTAAATTTTAAAATTACATACAAAACTGTAGCTATAAGTTATTTGAAGGATAATCGAAATACTTAGATAACAAGAAAATCAACAGTGAGAATAAAAATCACATAATACTTAGATCCTTCATAATATTTATCAGTAGAATTTTACATGTATCATTCTATCTTTTATTTGTTTATTTATTTATTTTTTTTTTTACTTATTTATTTATTGATTCTTATTAGAATGTATTTTCCAGATTTTGCACTAATTTTTTTAGCTGCTTTATGAATGTAATTTGACAAATCGATATAAACATGATCTAGTACTATAAACACGTAAAGATACACATTTAATCGCTGATCTATGTAACAGACATCGCCCTAGGCGGATCTCGGATAACCCACGGGCGGTCCACCAAGAAATCCATACAACCATTGATCTGTTCTGATTACTGCAAAATGTACACTTGTATTTGTCAATAGAGTTTTTTTTCTATGCACAAGCTTACCTTTCCCCATTTCTGATATGATTGAAACGTTTCGATATAACTTCATTAACTTGCATGGTCTCTGAAGACTATATTATTTTTGGATGAATTAAAAGTTCAAAAGAGTGTATTTGTACACGTGAGTTAAACTTTATGATAACATTTTTTAAATGAAGTTCTGAATAATTTTTGTTGCTTAGTTTTCAACAAGAATGTGTTTGAATTTATCTTGTGCATGAAAAGAATTTGACAGCATTGGCTAAAAAGTTTTATAACAATAAATCACACCTAATATTTACATTGCATAAAAACATTTTAAAAAAAAAACTCGTTTTCCAATGTACTTTCACATCAGTAAACTAGCCCCAGGATGAGTTGAACAAACTCTGTGCCTATTTGGACAAAAAAGGAAAAAATATTGAAAATAATTTACATGTAATCTGTCAAAACAGAAGCACTATATAGTTTCTTAAATTGTTGGAATTGTAAATTAAAGGACAATTTTTCTCCCCATTAGATCAACAAAAATTCCGTGACCAACTTTATTCATGAATATTTTTAATACATGTACATAGATTCCATTCATCCTTCAGCTCTCTTAATGTGTAAATTGTATTGCTAAGTAATACACACAACATGCTTTCTATCCTGATATATCATCTCATCTTCATTATTGATCAAGCGAAGTTATATCAGAATATATGATCAATTTATATTAATGACAGGAATGTGTATTTAAACAAATGTTCAACAAAATATATGAATCAACAATAGTTTTTTAGTTGAGTATCAGTATACAAGTACAGTGTACGTGTATAAATTAACATCAATTTTCATTACAGTTACTTTAATAGCCTTCCCAACAATATCTAAATGGTAATTTTGTATAAAATGTTTTAAATAAGTTTTTAAGCAGATACTACAATACTTATTATGATTTTCTCCCACTTTGTCTTATATACTAATTATGAATCATAACACAGCTCTCAGGTGTCCGAAATCTGTGGTAAACCACAGTGGGCGCCTGTGTGTGGACAACAAAATGGCTGTACATTACCGTTATATTCATAGAACTACTACAGTACCACCCAATTCCATCCAACATAAACAGTCAATATATGTCATTATTTGTTATTATTTATCCAGTCCTCTATATATGTAATCAAATTACTTTTAAGTCTATGATAATTTATAAGTATAAAACTGTACAACACACACGATTAACAGACAAAAATGTATTTAACAGATGCAAAATTTTCTACAGATGGACAGATTCAAGTATACCTTAAAAACACAAACACAGATGGGAGTAGTGGTGAACCCTGTAGAATGCCTAAAGAATTAACTATTAGTGTTGTGTTAACAAATGGGACTGTATTCTACAAACTAAATCTACAAAGGAAAGATTACCAGCAAGAGGAGAATAAACCAATGTACATTATAAGAAACACAGTGACTTCACAACCATTTCTTGTTCGAGAAATCAGCACGCCCTTCCAGGTAAATATTTTTGTATTGTCGTATGAAATATAGGAAACTAATTTTGCGTAAGAATAGAAATGTTGGAATTGTAGGAAATTCTGCGTATTGCGTATTCACTGTTTAATTCAACTGATAACTGCATAAGGTTTTAACACATTGCATTTTATCAGCCCCCCTGTCAGGTGTAACACGATAAGTGACGTGGTCAATGGAGCGTAAAATGGCCATTTAACGGTAGATTGATGACGCATTAAGTGTAAGTCTACTGCAACCTGTCACCCATTCACAAACAAATCGGCAATGTCTGCCGAATATACCTAAATATACGATTTCTGACGCCGATAAACAACAGTCGTATGCATAAATCTCCCCTATTCAAAATATGTACTTGAACCCTTGACATGTAATAGTATATCATTAAACCGAATCTTACATCAAAAGTTATAAATAAATGTACATTTCTTTTCAAATTTTGAGAGTTACAATGTTTATAAAATAATTTTACTGAATTTCTAAGATATACCGTTAAACTACAAGCCATAATTAAGTCATATGGATATTTATTAGGCAAATAAATGTGGAAAAGTGAGCTCATGAATATTATTATTGTGCATAGGGGCTTGTCTTCCAGATTGTTAAAAAAGACGTACCACACCTATATACATATAGAGTTTATGTATATAGGTGTGGTACGTCTTTTTTAAACGTGGTTTTTCTTGCCTGAAAGTGTCAGGATCTTTATTTTAACAACTTTTAAATGTATTTTAAGAAGATACAAAATTTTTAAAATTTATTTTACATTTAACAATCCGGAAGACAAGGCCCTATGTTTTTGTGTATAACTGATTGGGACTTAAAATTTTAATCATCATATAAGTACCGAGGAAGACATTGTCAAATCCTCAACATTGTTAGCCACTATAATGTAAATTTTAATGCATTATTTTCCTCGTTTTTATCCGTCAGATGGAACATATCTTCAAGCACTCAATTAAAGAAGCCTTATAGTCTTTACAATTTACGTTAAAGTTTAAACAGTACAGCGCTCGATGTTAAACACAGGAAGACAATTGTTCAGGGCATCGCTTTAATCTACGTTCTAATTCATAACTTATTTAAAGTCAAAAATTACCACGTGCAGGTCAGGGATCACTAACAAAGCCCCGTCACAGTTTTGCACAGGATAACGATAAACTGACAAAATCTTTTAAAACAAAGTAGGGGGCAGCTGACCTCCTTGTTGTACGCCAGAACATCATTTTACAGATGTGTACAACACAGGAAACGTGACCGTGTCTTTACCTTGATTTCTCTAAATGTCAGATTTCTTCTAATTGTTCGTTCATTATCTCGATAAATATATTTTGCTGTTAAATACTTCATTTGTCAACAAGATTTTAAACATTTGTCAACAAGATTTTAAACGTTGATATTAAAATAATTTGAGAATATACTTAAGAAATGTTGCTTAAATACCGTAAAAATGCATTAAAACACGTTCAATTTTTTATGCCGTCTTTGTCATATACATGCATCAATGATTTTCAATTCCATACATAATCATATTATCAATTATTCAATCAATGGCATTTCACTCGAATGGATAAATAAATTCTAATTAAAATAAAGATAAATAATATTGACTAAGGAGAAAATTTTACTCCTAGAAATCCACAATGTACAGAAGCGTAACAGAGCCTGCCACACCAGTGGAAATACAGTGCCTAAAAAAAGGGGGCAACGCAATCTATAAATATGTAAGTCTTATACAATAGATTTTCTTCATCTGTGTATCTTATATCTATTTTAAGCTTAATTTATTTAAAGAATATCTTTCATTTTAATTTAGTTTTTCTTTTATAATTTTTTATTTGATTTAATTCTTTCCAAAGAACTTTATTCGGTAATAACCAATATTTGCCCCCCAAATCAAACTTTGATGGAGATATGTTTAATTAAGTTCTTAAACAGGGGAGTATATGCTGACTTCAAAGCACTGAATATTTTCAAAAGTTATGACGCCATATGTACGTAATGACGTCACAAACATGACGTAAATTTCAGTTTTTTATGAATTTTACAGAAAAATGTACATATTTCGTAGATATTTTGAGTAAAAGTCACCGAGCGCATGTGTGTTCAGGATCAATATTTTGATATAATGTGTAGAATGATAATATCAATGAAATATGTCAATAGTGTTCCTGAACAAACTTGCACTTTATAAATTTTAAAGCTAAAATTGTTGAAATTTT
>PRKT01000963.1:29625-60514 GCA_003671525.1 Saccostrea glomerata
CCCCCCCCCCCCCCCCTCCGATCGAAAGCCTATAGTAAATAGCATTTATTAGTGGAATTCGTCTTTTCACATTCAAAGTCTTTTCAAAATTTCATTGTCGTAATAAAAAAAATTAAAATAATTATATTTACTTATAACTAAGATAAGAAAATACGAGAATGAATCTCCCTTGTACTTGTTCCATAAGAAGACATTACATCGCTCTACGCAACCTTATGCCTTTGTCCATTTAAATGATGGAATTGCATCAAGTTGCTTAAAAGAGTCATGATGAATTTTCTCTTGTAAGTACAGCATGTCATGACATTATTGCTTGACCTTTGCAAGTCTCGCTTTCATTGGTTTTATGTGTAGGAATAGGGTGACAGTATGACTATTTTGGGTGACAGTGTGTCTGACCTTTGTAAGTGATTAGTGGATGACTCAGTAACTGTTTTTTCATTTCTGCAGGTTTGGCGTTTATTGGTTCTATGTGTAGAAGAGGGGGTGATAGCGTGTCTATCGTGGAGGATCATGGAGGATTCCAAAACATCGCCACGGCAGCTCACGAGATAGGGCACAGGTACAAATACAAGCATTCATCGTAGTTATATAATTAAAATGTACTTACCAATTTTATTAAAATTGATTGTCAGAATCTACACAAACAAGTCTTCAATGTGGCTGAATAAATAAAAGATACTTACAAATTTTATTAAACGAGATGGTCCGAATGCGCAGAACCAGGTATTCAATGTTGTAACATAATTTAAATGTACTCACCAACTTAATTAGAATTAGATAGTTCGAATCCGTTACCGCTTCTCAAACATTTGAAAACATATCAGTCTAGATACTTCAAATGCCTTTTTGTATTTCTACAGCCTGGGATCTTTACATGACGGTGAAAACAATGCCTGTAACCCTAACGACCGATACATCATGTCATCGTCAGAAAACATGGATACCCTGCCACCAGCAAAGAGAACCAATCAATGGCACTTCTCCGCATGCACACTAAACTACTTCCGGGAATTTCTATCCACGACTTACAGGTGCGAGAAAAGAAAAGTAGCCTTGCATATTTTGTTGAGCTAAGGTTAGGAGTAACTGTTGCACTTCATACCCAGATGAGAATGGTGTGTGAAATTTATAGATATGTTACAACGTTTTTCATTCTTTAAGTGGTTCCAAGTAGGATTAAAAAAATCAGTCACTGTACTTTATCTTTGTTTAAGAAATGGATTGACATGTCTGTCTGATAGCGCTGTGGACAAGGTCCCCGTCTCCATGTTACCCCCGGGACAAATCTACTCACCTGACGATCAGTGTAAACTTATCTGGGGTCCACAGTCTTACCTTTGTAGGGTAGGTTATTAGCCCAAAAATTAGATTTTGTGTTACCGATCTTCCGTTTGTATTACCCTTTTCTTCGTGCCTTTGTTTCCTTTTTTTGTTGTTATTTTTTAACTTTTTGTACTTATATCTAATTAAGTATGGAAAATGAGATGATACAGGTTTATTACTTACTAAGCTTTATGCTATTTTGAGGAAAAAACTGATTAGATGCGACAAAACAAGAAGAGTAATTCGAATCTATTGCTCTTTCCTCTGTACAATTTTTTTTTAGTAAAATTTCATGCAAACGTTAAATATTTTAATAATACAACAATAAAGCATCAACTTATATACGACGTCTGGTTTTGTTGGAATCTACCCATGATGAAATTAACTTTTTTTTTGATCGACTACCGTTTGTTACTATCCGTTTCTATTTTGTAGGGTAGCGAGTTTGGAGACGCTAGTTCTATCTGTACGGCCATGTATTGCCGTGATCCCAGCAGCGGAAATGACTGTGTGCAACACACCGCCGCCAGGGGAACTTCCTGTGCCAATAAAAAGGTATGATCACATCATTAAATGTATATATCTGTAAAGTAATAATGTTCGGATTTTCTCTGTCTTGGTGAGATGATCCCATTCTGTTCTGTTGTTTCAGTGGTGTGAAGAGGGAATCTGTACTTTCTCAGAGAAGGCGCCAGAACGTAACGGTAATTCCATTCATTTTGATTAAATGATTAAGAAGAACTTTGAATGAAACATTTTTTTTTTCATTTCATCGGTAATATTTTAAACATGCCATCGATTTTTATTTCTTACAGATATTGAAATCTATGTTATAATTGATTGATAAAATCTATAACATTCTGTTACAGAGAATTGTGTTCTGGGAGATCAACCAGGCATCGCCTTTATCAACAAAACATGTGACGAGTTGATAAATGAACTGCCCCAGTACTGCTACAAGGATAAGGTCCGGGCCCGCTGTTGTTCCTCTTGTGCCAAACACTTCTCTTGGATTGCAGGTATGTTTGGAAAATATTCATAAATGAATCAAATATGATTGCACTCGAAATTAATATAATGTGAAAAAAAAATTATCCAAAATATTTTTTGACATAATCTGTTATTCCTATTGAAAGGTTGTGAGTACGGAGACAGAGTTTTAGGATGTAAAGATTTCCACTGTAACATGGTGGAGGATCCAAAGGTTCTCACAGACTGCTGTAAAACCTGCTCCTATGGAACTCTTATCCCTACAACACCCGCCCCTGACTTTTCTGTGCGTCTTTTTCCAACAGAAAAGCCCTCGGACCATCGACCTCATACATGTAATGATTTCGCGGAAATTAACGGGAAAACTTGTCCAAGTTTTATTTCAGAGAGAGGTCGACATTCGTGTTATGATAACAGGATAGCTGCTTATTGTTGTGCTACATGTAGGGCCATGCTTAGTTTCCGTCCAGGTGAGATTATAGAAGTATTTAGAGTCCTTGTTTTATAAATGTATATTTTTGGTTTACTGCTAATTCCTTATCTATAAACAGGTATGTACATGTATCGTAAATATTTGCAGATGTAATTCAATGACTCCATAACTTCATTAACAATAAAATCGCTATGATATAACATTCATATTTTACTTCACTTTCAGACTGTCCCTATGGTGATAGACTTCCGGGATTTTGTTCACATCAAGTGAACGTGACAGACCGGTGGTGTAATAACTTCCGGCCTCATTGTTGTGACACGTGTTCAGTTAGCTCCGCCCACAATGTGTTCAGACTAAGTCTACCCTCCGTGTTCATAGCTGTGATTTTGTTCTTGTTCAGCCTCTGACTTACATGAAAGAAGAAGGTTGAAATCTTTATCTGTGATAGAATATTGAAGCAATTTGAAAATCCACTTTAAAGACATACCATTATATGTATACTTAATTTATTTTTGTTACATTTACGAAAGCTAATTTAAGATGTATGTTTTGTTCTTTTATATGTTTAATGAATAAAAAATTGATAAATTACATTAATTATCCAATCAGAGACAGAGAAAAAAAGAGAGCAAGAGAAAGTTAAAATTAGCTGCAGAACTGTAGGTCTCCGGAAAAAAAATATCGGAGAGCTACAGTGCCACCCATTGAAAAAAAAACTGTTTATTTATTGCGCACAAAAAAGTGCGCTGTTTCTCAATTTATTTCTCCATGTTTTTCAAATTGTCACATCAAAATATTATTAACCGTTTGATCCTAACACATTCTTTTACTGTTTCCATGACAAAAAATTCCTTATAATTATTTTTAACAGCCCTCCTGGTCCTAAAATTGAGATGATCGAAAATCTCGTCCATTAATACTGCCATTTTTGTTTTGAAGATAATTCGGTCTAACTCGCTTCGTGCAGATGTCAACTACAAAACTACTTAATAGAAAAGTAAGGAATTTTTGGAAATTTGGCTTTTTTGCAATTGAGGTAAGAGTTTGGAAGAATTAATCCAGAACCAAGCACAAATTGTTGGGCACAAAAATATACAGTTTTTTTTTCAATGGAGAGCTACAGTTCTGCAGCAAAGCTCAAATATCCTACTCGAAACGAGTAATCTGAGTTAATTTACATTTTATTTAATCTCAATGTCAGTTTTGCTGATAATCATACCGTATTTTAACAATATCAGTCTTGCAACAGTTCATATTTTTCAAATTCAAATCCTGAAAAAATATCCCAATTAAATGTATATCAAATTTATACATGAACATGCATAATTCCAACCTTGGTTTTTACCTGCTTTGCTGGGTAATTCTTTCAAATTAAGAATTTTGTCAATGAGAATACCATTTCTTCGTAAAAATGGTGACAATGTCAACAATATTTGGATATTGCACAGGTATACTTTAATATTTTCATTTCTATTTTTTTTCTCTGGCATATAAACTCTGAAAGTTATGTAAGTTGATTTCTTGATAATTCAACCGGAATGTAAATTTCGCCAAGTGAGAGATCAGGAGCCAAGGAGACCAAACATGCATGTTAAATACGTGCGGCTGTAGTTGTGTTTGACTTCAATGAGCAGGAACCATTCACATTGACATGGAAGGCCTCGTGTAATTGAAAATTATTAAACAACGTTTTTAAAATCTTTATTTACAACTTTCCTGTATTTCACAATGAAATGTAATTATAAGGAATAACTTTCTAATTTGTCGGGTTTTCCAGAGACTTCAAGAGAAATAGTGAATATGGAGATAAAAAACCTTATTCAAGCTTAAAAGTCCATTTACAAAATACCAATCGATAGCACAGAATGATGTTTTTCATTATAATTGGTAGATCATTATTTACACACTGAATTATCTATGAATTTTTTGACGTCGGATATTATCGTTATTTCCCGATCATGACAAGCCGTATACTGCAGGTGTGACCTGTGGGCAGGGAATGCTAACCCTCTATTGTACTGATTCCACCACTGATGTTTATGGCGGTCTGTGTTTGTTTTGTAGCATTTTACTTTATGATAGATATATATGGTGATAAGGTCATCGTATTGACCTTAGAACTTGCGAAATTATGAATTTAAACAAGTTTGTAAATATTCTTGTTTCATCAACTTTTTTGTTTAAAGGTTGCCTCGTTTTAAGGACAGACGAGACGTTCCTCAGTAATATATAACTTTTTTCAAGATTTTGTCCTTGAAGAATTACTATCTTAACATGTTTACTAACAAAAAATTGAGGTACCTTACCAGGTATTTGTGCGAGATACCAGAGGATGGCATCTCATATATAACCCTTTATGGAAAAAAACCTTTGTTGCCAAATTTTATATTTTTTGTGTTTCTAATTTTTTTAAATACAATTAGAAACCTGTTTAGAAATCATAAAGTAATTAAAATTTTGTATAATTTTCATACATTATGAAGATATACAAAACTGATATTTGGGGAAGGTATCGTCTGACTTTAAAACTTGATTCTTTTTAGTGCAGGCTTTTGCGTATCGAATCAACTTGGAAACAATGGAGGTGATCACGGTATATCGCTACATAGTAAGGGCATTTGAAAAGTGTAAGCAGAAAAACGATATAGATTCCAATGAACCAAAATCTCTCTTGGAATGCATTCCGTACTTGAATCTTTTGATGATTTAAAATGGCAGCGATATGTTTGGTGGGATCATGTGCCATGGAGGAGTGAGCATTCCATGCCGACAGGTAACATCCACCGTGTACTCCTTGTCATGATCGGGAAAAATCCGTCGTCAATTTAGTGTAGAAATAATGAACTAACAATTGTATGGAAAATTTCGGTCAGCATTTGACTTGATGATAAAATTTATTTGCCGACAGGGTAATTTTATCGGCCATAAAACGTAAGAAATCATGACTTAAAACAAGACTGGTAAAATTTTTATTTCATCAATTTGTTTGTAAACAATTTAAATTGTTTTAGAAATTGTTCATGCGAAGAACATGCTCTTGCGCATCGAATTAATTGAGATATAAAGACTCTTTGTGCAGGTGATAGGAAACTTAAAGTTATCACGATTATCAAAGAACTTGGTTGTTAGATTACCATTAAAGTCTCCTTTAAGTAAAATATCCAGATATGAAACAGATATGTCAGACTCTGTGGTATCTTTTATTTCAAGCTCACCAGTATATATCGTATCGACGTAGGAACGGAAATGACCATTGTTAATTGACAATACGTCGTCGATGTATCTAAATGTCGAGTTGAAGGCCACAGAAATTGTTTTCTTCTTTGAAGATTTTGCACAAATTCTGCTTCATATGAATACAAAAATAGGTCTGCTAATAACGGGGCACAATTGGTATCCATGGGGATTCCAATAGATTATTGGAAGACCTGGTCTCTAAAAACAACATAGATATTGTCAATCAGAAACTCAAGCATCTTTTTTATGTCAATTTCTGAGTACTTGTGTGTACAATCATAATTTTTTTTTAACAAAACAATTTTGCAAATGACCGATGGTCAGTAAATTAACCAGTTCCATTTTTATTGAAAAAGCAACTGTCAATGATAACAAAAAGCCTGGATCTTTAATTCATCGTGTGGGAATGATTGTGTATAAAGTAGAAAAGTCGTAAGTTTTACGATGTTAATTTTGGTAAAATCTTGTGATTTGAAATTGTCCAAAAGTTATGTGGTATTTTTGAGTATCCACATCTGATTTACACCACTTTTTAGCTCACCTGAGCCGAAGGCTCAAGTGAGCTTTTCTGATCAAAATTTGTCCGTTGTCTGTCGTCGTCGTTGTTGTTGTCGTCGTCGTTAACTTTTCACATTTTTCGACTTCTTCTCAAGAACCACTGGGCCAGTTTCAACAAAACTTGGCACAAAGTATTCTTAGGTAAAGGGGATTCAAGTTTGTTCAATTGAGGGGCCACGCCTTTATTCAAGGGGAGATAATTCAGAAAAAGTAAAAATTTGATGGTATGTTTTAAAAATCTTCTTCTCAAGAACCATTGGGCCAGGAAAGTTGAAACTCATGTGGTATCATCCTCAGGTGATGTAGATTCAAGTTTGTTCAAATCATGACCCCCGGGGGTAGGGTGGGGCCAAAATGGCCCACCAAAGTTTTACATAGGAATATGTAGGATAAATCTTTAAAAATCTTCTCAAGAACCACTGGGCCAGGAAAAATGAAACTCATGTGGAATCATCCTCAGGTAGTGAAGATTCAAGTTTGTTCAAATCATGACCCCCGGGGGTAGGGTGGGGCCAAAATGACCGACCAAAGTTTTACATAGGAATATATAGGAACAATCTGTAAAAACCGTCTTCTCAAAAACCACTGGGCCAGGAAAGATGAAACTCATGTGGAATCATCCTAAGGTAGTGTAGATTCAAGTTTGTTCAAATCATGACCCCCAGGGCTAGGGTGTTCCGAAATTGCCGACCAAAGTTTAACAGAGGAATATATAGGAAAAATCTTTAAAAATCTTCTTCTCAAGAACCATTGAGACAGGAAAGATGAAACTTGTGTGAAATTATCCTCAGGTAGTGTAGATTCAAGTTTGTTCAAATCATGACCCCCAGGGCTAGGGTGGGGCCAAAATGGTCGACTAAAGTTTTAAATAGGAATATATAGGGAAATCTTTTAAAATCTTCTTTTCAAGTACTTCAAAGCCATGATTAGTGATATCTATATGGAATCATCCTCAGGTAGTGTAGATTCTATTTTGTTCAAAGTATGACCCCTGTGTGGTTAAAATTCAAGCCCCCCCCCCCAACCCCCTTTACCTCAGTAAACTTTCAGGTCTGATTTGATAAGTGCTTTTTCCTAGACAATGTGCTCAGGTGAGCGCTGTGGCCCCTGGGCCTCTTGTTGAATATATTGTTGCACAACACTCTTAAAGTTTCTGCTTCACTACTGTCAATATCTTAGAGTAAAGAATGAGGCTTGGCTGATATTCACTGGAACCCGCAATTTATCTTTGTTTGTAAGGATTCTTATAAAGTTTCGGAATCCAATATATATATGGTAATATTTACATTTCCAATGTCTTTGTCCGAGATAAAATTACCAATTGTAAATGTAATTGATTTCCTCATGAATGCTTTGGCGCGGTTCCAAAAAAACTACGTGCAGGGCGGGACAACACCTAGAGAGAAGCAGGCTTGGAGCCCGTGGATTTGCGGAATCAAAGCATGTAAATATAAGGAATAACTGTCAGATTTTTCGAATTCATGAAGATGATCAATGGATTGGCTTGTGTGATAATTTTATGCATAAACGCCTTCGGCGTTTAGGCAAATTATCACACAAGCCAATCCATTGATCACTTCATGAATTCGAAAAATAAGACAGTTATTCCTTAATTAAATATTAAATATATATATATGGTAGTAGATATAGTAAACACTAGTAAAACTAAGTGTTTGAAGCAGTCTCTAGAACTCTCCAGCATCAAAGGTTTTAACGAAAGGGATATTTCTATCAAATATCAAGAACTTTTTATTGTGTTGGATTTAAACCTTATAGAGGTAAGAAATGAAAGGTTTATAGTGATAGAGACTTAAAATGATGTACAAACGAAAAAATTTGAATCATTTCAGCCCGTATTGATTGAAACAAGCGGTCGAAGTGGGGCAAGAAACCCGAATTTGATTGTGTGACACTGGGCCGAGATGTCTTAGGGATACTAGACAACATTTTAAGTCCCTACGACATCTTGCTGAGATTAAAGGGACAACTGATATCAAAATATTTCACGTTTTTTTTTTGGTGTGTTTTTGTTGAAAAGCTTATATAACTAAATAATTAACTATAACTAAATAGCTAACTAGCAAGTGCCGCGCGATGTTGTTTGATTGTTTGTTGTTTAACTCCTCACTTTGGGACTCTAGAAAAGACGCTCTAACCACTGCGCCACGCGGGCAACTAAACAGGTATTTAAAAATATTGAATCCAGTAGAAATCTTTTTTATGCTTTATTTTTGTCTGAATTGGTATAGGATGCAATAGACAATCTTATTGATAAAAAGATTACATTAGATGTAAAATTATGAATTTATTTAAGGAATGTTTTTTAGTTTTGTGTGAGTTATTGGTGTGTGAATCACACAGACTTGTCACGTAGGCATATTTCATGAAGCGCGCTAGCGCTTCATGAAAAATATGCCTATGTGCAAGTCTGTGTGATTCACACACTAATAATTCACACTAAACTGAAAAACATTCCTTATATTTACATTTTACCTGTTTGGAGGCAACTGAAATATACTCAATATTTGAATTTCTCGCTGTCCTATATTATTGCATTTTACTAACGTCGCTGCAGTCTCATTGTGACGTCACGTTAACGCACGTTTCTACGTGTATATTTCTACGCGTGAGTATACATGAAAATGTTTTTCAAATCAATTTCACAGTAAGCTTACTAGAAAGACACAACGAATGTAAATATTGAACATTGATCACTGAAAGTATAATTCATTTGAAATATACGGTTGTTTTATTATAAAGTTGTTTTGTCAGTTGTTCTGTGATCTGACTTTTTCAATTCTTATCCTGATATTATCTTCATCCATCATCTGTAAAATACACGATTTATTGTATTTCATATGTCAGTAAATAATGCAATATATTTACATCCACTGAATATTTTCTCCTTTATTTCTTAAGAAAACCCATTGCGTTAATCACTGCATGAACTACAGTAGGCATGTCACCTGTACAGATTTCTTGATCGGTGGCTGTTCCATCAATGAAACGTATAAAGATGTTCGCATCATTTATACAATAATTAATCTTTTTAATCCTACTTTAAATGATTATTAAAACAGATGTAAATATAGACAATAAAATGTCTTTCTTTGTTTGTTCTTACTGGAATTAACGGTCGCAGCTATTGCAGAAAAAATTTACATAAGCCGCTTACGCGGGTTATGTATTTTTTCTGCAACAGCTGCTTCCGTTAATCCCAGTAAGAACAAACAACGAAAGCATTTGATTGTTTAAGTAACGCTTGCTACTTTTGATAGACAAAACTCCTTTGTCTTTGCACAGAGGGATAATAACAATGAAATCGACAGACATTGACAAAACAAAATTTCAGAAGTAAAGACAATGATAATGAAATTTCAAATATGATAATATTTTCATCGTTATATTTACATGAAAGACATGGTAAGATACTTACAGGGATTTAGACTACAGCAGTAACCGTTCTTAAATGGGAAGTAGGACACAATTTTGCAATATTCTCCGTGGTGACAATGTTGGTCACAAAGACATCTGCGACGAACGTTGGATTGTTGGTCGTCGGCAGGAGCAAGCCACTGAGCTGAAGTTAAGAAGGTTTGTAGAATGAAACTAATGGATAACGAACAGTATTCAAGATCAAAAGTCCATAAAACAATACATATATATTATTATGACAGTAACTTTTCTGTCAACGAGGCGTGACACGGGTCTTAGGACCAAGTTACTGTTATAATGATTAACTTATTATATACCCCCTTAAAACTATCTAAATATAGCAAAATAAAACTTAAGAGATCAATGGTATACTATTTATCTATAAAACAATGCATAACAACAATGGACTTTTTTACGCACAAGAAAAGTAACGTCATGTTTTTGCGTACTACGTCATCAGTTTCAGAGAGTGGTGATATGGAATCAGAAAACCACAGTCGGAAAGTCGGATCATGACGTCACGTGGTTGCCGTAAATCTACAGTAAAATTGCTTGATACACCATAGGTATATATAATAAAAAACAGGAGCAGAGCAAACACGGACCTCCAGACCAACAGAGGTGGGATCAGATGTCATGGTAGAGCATCCGCCGTGTTTAGAATTAATATATATATAAATATATATTAATATAACAGTAACTTGATCCGAGGGGTCGTATCAAGTCGAGTTGACAGGCGCGGATCATCAGATCTAACGAGACGCGAAGCGTCGAGTTTGATCTGATGATCCGCGCCTGTCAACGAGACGTGATACGGCTCTTCGGATCAAGTTACTGTTATAATGATAAATTTATTATATACCCCCTTATAACTAGCTAAATATAGCAGAATAAAACTTTAGAGATCAATTGTATAATATCTATCCATAAAACAAAGCATAATAACAATGGACTTTTTAACGCGCAAGAAAAATAACGTCATGTTTTTGCGTACTACGTCATCAGTTTCAGAGAGTGGTGATATGGATTCAGAAAACCACAGTGTGGTGATCCGGAAAATCGGATCAAAATCTGTAAAATTGACAGTAACAAAAAACAAGGAAATTGATGGGTATATAATAAATATTTTAGTTTAAACACCTTCAACACTGCATGCAGATTGTAATTTTGACTCAAATAATGAGCTTGTTATTAATTTATCAATTTTTTCTGATTATATCAATTTTTAATCTTTGGCATTAAAACTAATTCAGACACAACATTTATTTTTTGCAATTTTCTGTTAAGAGTAATTCTGTATTTATGCAGATAAATATGCTTACAAAAGTTGTTTTTTATGAATTGCATTTAATTTTATTAAGAGCCTTTAAGAAAAAAATAATAATCGAATAAAATGTAATATAAATTATTTTATGAACATGTAACATTCAGAAAGATCATTTTGTGCAGCACTGATATTCATTTATTGAATATAATGTTTTAACAACACCTTGTAGTTATTTGCTAACATAAATATTTCTGGATCATAATAAAGAAACTGTAAATTACTATATTTTTGCAACACCACTTTATTTTCGCAACATTATATGTATAGAGAGACAGAAGTTTTACGAATTCTAGTTTTTATTGAATATGATCTTTAAAAATTATATATTAGAATACAATTTAAGCGAACGGACTGCCTAGCGAAATTACGCGAAAGAAAAAAAAACATGAAAAGTGATTTACAGGAATCAGATTAACACAGCATTTGTCATTGCTCCTATAAATCAACATTATCATTCATAATCTATGAATATGTGTAGATCTAAAATGTACGTTCTCAGCTGATTTTGTTTTTTACAGCGTGACTTTAAATTTAAGAGTTGAACGAAAACAATAATAACTTGAAACTAGAAATCATTTTACGAGAGAGAGAGAGAGAGAGAGAGAGAGAGAGAGAGAGAGAGAGAGAGAGAGAGAGAGAGAGAGAGAGAGCATAAACTTACCGATTGTCAGGGCCACAAAACAGAGAACAGTCAACACAATGAGAAGTTTTGCCATGGTGATATAGGACTACAGATAACGATGTGATCGAGTTTGATGCCTTATATATAGTCAGAGTACCTACATCATCCAATCAATTGATGCCTTATATATAGTCAGAGTACCTACATCCACCAATCAATTGATGCCTTGTATATAGTCAGAGTACCTACATCCACCAATCAATTCGTTTTGCAAAACTATTTTCCTTATTGAATATTAACCTTTCTTAGAAATGATGTGGAATGATTTGGAAACCAAAATTATAATTATACAAACCATTTTTTATTCATATTTCACTTGCATATATCCTATTAGGATTGATAATAATAATATTCAGGTCAATTAATAGATTGAATAGAAAATGAAATGAAAGAAATGTAAAGCTTTAAAAACCTAATATATTGTGATCATTTAGCGGCATATAGGTTTCTACGTATGAATGAATCTGAAAAACTACTTTGCGTAGGTTCGAATGCAAAGTTCTCAAAATTTCTGTTATTACTGTTATCCATCTCATTATTTAATTTTTTATTTATATAATCAAATCATACATTTTCATTACATGTAAGTACTGTAATCCTTTTCCCGAGAAAATTGAACATTTTCATTTTAACACCCCAAACGCACTTTTGTGTTGTATGTTGGAACTTTCAAACGATCGTTAAGTGATTTTTTTTGCCAATATTAAGAAACAAGAGGCCCATGGGCCACATCGCTCACCTGAGCACTGTGGCTAGCATTAAAGCAGAAATTAGTTTATTATTGAAAAGTTTAAACCAAAATAAAGGAGAGATGGAATGATTTGCACAAACTTGAATCTACACTACCTGAGGATGATTCCATATAAATATGACCAGTCATGGCTTTGTTATTCTTGAGAAGAAGTTTTTTAAAGAATTTTTTCCTATATATTTCCATGTAAAAATTTGGTCGGCCATTGTGGCCCCGCCCAACCTACGGGGGTTATGATTTCAACAAACTTCAATCCACACTACCTCAGGATGCTTCCATATAAATATGATCAATCATGGGTTTGTTATTCTTGAAAAGAAGATTTTTAAAGAATTTTCCTCTATATTTCTATGTAAAACTTTTGTCAGCCATTGTGGCCCCACCCAACCCCCGAGGGTCATGATTTGAACAAATCTGATCCTACACTACCTGAGGATGCTTCCATAAAAATATGATCAATCATGGCTTTGTCATTCTTGAGAAGAAGATTTTTGAAGAATTTTCCTATGTAATTCTATGTAAAGCTTTGGTCGGCCATTGTGGCCCCGCCCTACCCCCGGGGGTCATAATTTTAACAAATGTGAATCTACACTACCTGAGGATGATTCCACATGAGTTTCATCTTTCCTGGCCCAGTGGTTCTTGAGAAGAAGATTTTTAAGAAAGGACATTATTTTTTCACTAATTCATAATTATCTCCCCTTGGAAGAGGGCGTGACCCTTTGAACAAACTTGAATTCCCTTCACCTAAGGATACTTTGTGGCAAGTTTGGTTGAAATTGGCCCAGTGGTTCTTGAGAAGAAGATGAAAATGTGAAAAGTTTACAGACAGACGGACAGACAGATGAGCTGAAAATGGAATCCAACCCCTCCCATTTATCTCCACTTTCACGATTTTAAGATAAAAAACTTTGCTCTTGATTTTTTTTCTTGATCGAAAACTCCCTTGGAAAATAATCGATGTAACTGAATGAAAGATATGAAGATAAGCAACAGTATTCAATATCAAAGTCCATAAAACAATACAAAATAGGAGCAAGCAAACACAGACCTCCGAATTTGTTGATATAGGTTTGAGATAATGCAATTTAATTTGATAACATAACAGTCATATCGTTAAAGCTCTAACACACACTCTCTCCCCCTTTTCTCTCTCTCTTTCTCGGCAAACGTGCATTATTAGTACAACACACTAGTTTCTAACCTTAATGATGTACTACAAGAGTAAAATTTTAACATAAATTTATTGATTGAGAAACACGTGTTTAACATATGTCCTTCACCAATATGTCATATATTTAGAGCAGTATCAATATATTTTTTTATCTAAAAGCGGCGATAGAAATAGAGTCTTCTACCTTATATGACATTATGATGAATCCGTAACTTTAAAGCATTGATTAATTAAATAATCTATTTCGTTTTTTTTTAAATTGCCATTTTACGTACAAAGCATAGGTTGTCTTCTTATAAGCAAAAACAACTAAATATGAACATATTTTGTTTCTGATTAATTCTACATTGCAATGGCATGAAACCTACAAAATAGGAGCAGAGAAAACAAAAACGTCCGAAACATCAGAGGTGGGATCAGGCGTCATAGAAAAGTGACAATCTCACGCCGACCAATCACACCCGCCATGCATATGTTCTTTTAGAAATTGTTCATACCTAGAGCATGGTCTTGCTTATTGAATCAACTCAGATATATATATACCCCGAATGCAGGTGATGAAAGTATATTGCAGCATAAATAAGGGAAGTTTATGATAAAAAAATTTAAGTCATCATGTTTATCATAGAGCGTGGTTGTTAGATTCTATTAACGTCTTTTCAAGTAAAATATCCAAATATGAAACAGATTTGTCATACTCTGTGGTATCTTTTATCTCAAGCTCACCAGGATATATCGTATCTACATAAGAATGGAAATAACCATATGCATTGTCGATTGACAATTCGTCGTCGATATCTCTAAATATACTGCACAAATTCTGTTTCATATGCATACAAAAAAGGTCTGCTAATAACGGGGCGTAATGGGTACCCATGGGATTTCCAAGAAATAGCTGGAAGGCCTGGTCTCCAAAAAACAATATAGATATTGTCAGTCAGAAACTCAAGCATCTTGTTTTTGTCGACTTAAGAGTACTTAATCAGAATGTTTTTAACAAAATAATTTAGGTAATGACCAATGGTAAGGTAGGTAAATTTATCTTTTTTATTGATAAAGCAGTTGTCAATGATATCGAAAAGCCTTGGCTAAATTATAATGGGGAATGGTATAAAGTTGAACAGTGGTAAGATTTTAAGTTAGTGATTTCGAATTGTCGAAAAGTTCCTTGGAATTTTTTAGCATTCACATCTGATTTACACAATGTTTTGAATATATATTGTTGCGCAGTATTCTTGACGATTCTTTTTCTATACGGTTAATATCTTAGTGAAGAGTAAAGATAGAGGCTTGGTTTAACATTTACTGCAACCATCTATGTATCTTTTTTTGTAAGGATAATTATGAAGATTCTGAATTCAATATATATGGTTGTTCAAAATCACTTTGGTTTTTTTGGATATAAAAATATTGGATGCTGGTATATTATTTAGAGGAATTGTTGAATTAAATCCAAGATCTTCTAAAATATAATTTATATAATAAGCCTTACAAACAAAGACAATGTTGTTACCTACTTTGTCAGCTATGACCAGTAAGTATTGATCATGTAATCTGTCTAATTTTTTTCACTCATGGATTATTAAATACAGAAAGCTAGCTGACTTTCACATTTCCCCTCAAGCTTCTAATACCCGATTAAGTTTTCAAATTTTTTTCATATCTTCCCCATAGCCCGGCGTAATTTTCAACAGAATCCAGATTTTATGACATTCCACCGCCAGTCGAAGGATTGTGGTTCCCTATATTTAGAACCTTTTAAAATTTGTGATCTAAGGTCCTCATTTTTAACTATATTTACGTCACCTCTAATAACCTGTCCAGAAGGACTATAGTTATAGGGTGAAGAAGAACACGAACGCGATTGAGTATTATGTTTCAGATACTCGATATCCAAGCCACGTAAAGTTTATTTTATTAAAATAAAAAAATTGAAGCAATGGTCGATGTATATTTATAGTAAATATAAGGTGTAGTCATTAACTTTTAATATGGTTGCATATAAGACTGGACCCTTTTGTGATCAAGATATTCATGTACTACAGCATTACTTACATCAACAGCATGAATTCCGTTATTGGCATATTGAAATTTAAGGAACAGACGGTTTGTTTCAGCTGCATTTTCTTCAGTAAAATGTTGGGGTTTGAAACCCTATGATTTACAATATTCAACATCCATGATTACAGATTCGAACCTTTATTTAAGTTTGGTGCGAATAGGATGGGAACCGTACTGTTCATTCAAATGAGGTAGTAATGAATCAAAAGAGGCATCTTGTTTTTAAGGTTTATTGTAAGACCGATTCCAATTACTACGCTTACGTCTCTCTGTGTATGGTTAAAAAGTCACATCACATTTACATTATTAAACTGTGGACTGGAAAGGTTTCCAACACTATCGACATTGTCATTACATCCATAGGGAAGTAATGGCTGTCCCTTGTTTTATAATCAAAAATTCTTCTCCTTGTCTATGGAAAGATGTACTCAGAGAAGGGCTATTTGTGTGGTAATAATTATTTTCGAGAATTCTTTCATTAACATCATGGAATGATCAGGTAAATTAAATTGTTTGTATTAAAGCTGCCGCACCCATGATGAATTTGAAATGGATGACCTGATACTCTTTTATTAAGTGATCCCTTGGTTTAACCAACATAAACAAGTCCACACAGATTACATTCTATTCCATAGACCACATTAGAAGATTGGCAGTTCAGATTTTTTCAAGTTTTGGTATATAGGCTCTCTTCAATAAGATTACTAATGATAGAGTTTCACAACCTCTCATAGTTTACATAGTTATGTGTATATTCAACTTTTGGACAATTTGAAATCACAAGATTTTTCCAAAATCAACAGCTTAAAAACTTGCGACTTTTCAACTTTATACACAACCATTCCCCAAGATAAATTTAAGTCCAGACTTTATCATTGAGAGCTGCTTTTTCAATAAAAATGGAACTCGTAAATTTACATATCTGGTCATCGGTCATTTGCAAAATTATTTTGTTAGAACACATGCTGATTGCATACACAAGTACTCTGAAGTTGACATAAAAAGAAGCTTGGTTTTTTCTGACTGACAATATATATGTAGTTTTTTGAGACCGGTGTTGTAGAGTAGGGTTTCCCCAATAGCCAGCTTTCCCCCCGGAAATCTTACTCTAGAGTAGGATTTCCCCCCGAGGGGAAATTTCACACCAGAGCCAATTTTCCCCCTCTTTTCTTATCAGAGTAGAATTTCCCCCCTCGTTCAAGAGTCAATATCAACCACAGCTACAATATTTTTGTGAAAAAAAAAGATAAATGACAAACTGATTTTTAAAAGGTAAATGAGTGTTTTTCGACCTATGTTATAAGAATTTTCTAAGTATATACTTCAAATCATGGAATCTCAATCAAGATATATAGTTTTCAAAAAAAATGTAAATATTCTCGAAATATGATGAAACAAAAAAAAATGGATGTCTGGATTAGTATATATTTGGGCCTATTTTGGCTCTAAGTGATTATATAAATAAACTTTCTAAAATATTGATAAGAAATTGTAAACTTACTATGTACTATGATATTCAAATTTCCATCTTTCTGTACATGTAAACATCCTTATTAATCTATACAATGTTTTGTCATATGAAAAATTTCATGTTTATTTTTCGTATATGTATGTTCAATACATCCAGTCACTATTTCGAAGAGGGGACACTTGTGGCAATGTGCCAACCATTCCTCCTCAAAAATAACCAGAGCAATTATATTGCATTGGGGGAAATTTGACTCTGGGGGAAATTGCACTCTATAAGTACTACACAGAGTAGGATTACCCCCGGAATATTGACTCTAGTGTGGGATTTCCGTAGGGGAAATCCTACTCCCAAGCCAGTTTTCCTGGGGAGAAATCCTACTCTAGAGCCAGTTTTCCGGGGGGAAATTCTTCTCCAGAGCCAGTTTTTCGGGGGGGGGGATTTTAGGGGGGAAAGCATACTCTACAAGACCGGTCTTCGAACAATCTATTCGAAATCCTATTGGTACCAATTGCGCTCCGTTATTAGCAGACCTAATTTTTATTTTCATATGAAGCAGAATTTTTTAAAAAAATCTAATGCGTGAAAAGAAGGAAACACTTGCTGTGGCCTTCAACTTGACATTTAGATATATCGATGACGTATTGTCAATTAACAATGGTAATTTCCATTCCTACTTCGATACGATATACCCTAGTGAGCTTGAGATAAAAGATACCACAGAGTCTGACATATTTGTTTCATATTCAGATATTTTAATTGGAAAAGATGTTAATGGTAATCTAACAAGCAAGCTTTATGATAAACGTGATTACTTTAACTTTTTTATCATCAACTTTCCTCACTTATGCAGCAATATACCTTCATTTCCAGCATACGTAGTGTATACATCTCAGTAAATTCGATACGCAAGAGCATGCTCTACTTATGAACAATTTCTAAAACGAGGTAAATTATTTTAAAGGAGCAAGTTGATGAAACAAGAATATCAGCAGTCTCGTTTAAAAGCATCATTTCGTAAGTTCTATTGTCGATACAATTACATTGTCAGCATTTACAATTTATCATTGAGTCAAACACTGACTGACTTGTTAGTCCATTATTTATATCTTAATTGTCGACGGATTTTTCCGTTATTTCCCGATCGTGAGAAGGAGCACACGGCGAGTGTGACTGATCAGCAGGGGATACTCACTTCTCCAAGGCACTAGATCCCACCTCTAATGTTTCGGAGGTTCGTGTCTGCTCTGCCCCTATTTTGAATTTTTCTATGGACTTTGATATTCAATTCTGTTCGTTATCTCATATCATTCCTTGAAACAGATGTTATACTTTTATGATCTTTTCTTAAGAAACTGAGGTTCAACCATACAGTGAAGATCAAATTGTTTATTTTTTCAGACAAAATTTCCAAGGACAGATTATCTCCATAACCATCCGTATTTCAAAAATAACTTAAAAATCAAAATCAAAATGATTTTGAATTACCATATATATTTTGGAATCCAAAACTTAATAAGAATCCTTACAAACAAAGATACAATGCGGGTTGCCAATAAATGTTCAACCAAGCCTCTTTCTTTACTTCTCACTAACCTTGTCAATGGTCATTTGCAGAGTTATTATGTTAAAAAAATCTGATTGTACACAAAAAATATTTGAATTTGACATCAAAAAGATGCTTAAGCATCTGATAGACAAAATCTACTAGTATGTCGTTTTTGGAGACCAGGTCTTCCAACAATCTATTGGAATTCCGATTGCACCCCGTTATTAACATTGTTAAAGGTGCCATGGAGGAGTGAGCACCCCCTTGTCAGCAAATGCATTTATCATGGAGTCAAATGTTGACTGACGTTTTACATACTTATTTAGTCCATTATTTACAGGTTAATCTCGTAATTTCATGACAAGGAGCACACTACAGATGTGACCGGTCGGCAGGGGATGCTCACTCCTCCATGGTACCTGATCCAAACCCTGATGCTTGCTCTGAGGTCTGTGTTTGCTCTACTCCAATTTTGTGTTGAAAGGATATCTGAGCTTGAATTCCGTTCGCTATCTCCATATATTTCATTGAAACAAACAATGGAGGGATTTTTTTCATTTAATGTTGGTTTGTTTATTCTATTTTGTTTTTCTTTCTTTGCTTGAAATAAATTTCATTACAGAACAGAATCTTTCATATTGTGAACATATTTTCAAAATATAGATTATTCAAATTTGATCATACAAAGAACATGCACTGTAAGATGTTTTATGTAACCTGTTTAATAGTATGAATATTTCTCATATGCAAATCTTCTTAATCGGAGAGTATACATAAATCACATGGTGAATTATGTAATAATATTCGGATATAAGAAAATGCTCAATATTTTAAACAAAACGATCCAATCCATAGAGGTTTATGAATCTTTCAAAATGAAATCTTCAAAATGGAATCAAACCAATCAATACTGACTTATATTTTCTACCTCCATAAAAGATTTTTGAAAAGGTAAAAAAAAATCCAAATAAACTACTAGTATCCATAAAATACATGTATATAACATTATAAAAACTGAATATAAACTGAAAACTGTATATTTTACGATATATTGTCATTAATGAAAAAAATTACCAAGCAATTTATTCAAATTCAAAACACTTTCTCATCATTCTCAAATAGTTGTTGATTGAATTTAAACGTAATACGGGATTTATTTGTGTCTCAACCATTTCTCAAGTTTATTTCTAAATATTCTAATTTTTGATTGAAGTTGTTTTACTTTTCGTAATTCATATTGTTAATTATTTGAAAAATACCTTATTCAAGTTATTCCAATAGCAGCATTCGAAAGGAATCGAAACGTAACAATAAAAAAACATTGCAACCTTATTCGTAATTTTTCTTTCACGTTTTTTATATGAAAGCTTTTTAAAAAGAGATTCAAATTAAGGGACTCCGATCCTCAGATAGGAAGGATAACTCTTTCATGTATTTTTTTATTCAGAAAGTCTTAAAATGAAGTTTGCAAATGAAGTATTTTCATGCAACATATTTCATTATATACCTCTCAATGTGCTTCAATGTTCTTTGGAGTTCTCATAAAGGTCTTATTAAAAGTTGAAATTTCTACCTCGTAAAAGCGTTTTAAAGTAACACATATCAAGAAATTGATGTTTATTTTAATCTTACCATAAATACCAATGTATATTAACATGATATGAAATCTCTTTTGATTTATGGAGCTTTGCAATGACAGGAGAATGTTTTTACACTTTGCCTTGCAAAATGATCGAAGTTGATAAAAGAAATTAAAGTACATTAAATGTCTAAAAATTGTGGAATTTCTCCAAAAGCCTAGATACCTATGATTTTTATTTTTAAAATGTGTTAATTGATCAAATTTGAATTGGAAAAAGCATAACAGGTGTTTTTATTCGCAATTCCTGAAAATATATTTGAGATTTACTAATTTTTTTCTATATAATATGATTAACTGAAACATAAAGTTTGAAGAATTATTATGCTCAAAAACACGTTACTTTGAAAATTCAAAGACATTTTTGTGATCATTTTTAATTAGTCAATGCTTGATTTTTAGAACCTGAGGATCGGAGTACCTTAATATAATTATTAACTCACAAATGAGTAATCTTGGCTGGATTTCATACTTTGCTACATTAATTTCAATAATCACGCATTCTTAAGTAATCGAAGTAAAAGTACATTTCGTAAGCTTTAATGTCAACATATTTTTTTTACAAAATTAACTTTTAAGCATCTTTATTCATATTCTTTTATATTAGTTCTAATCAAAATGTAAACTTGCATGAAAAAAAAAACAAGTCAAAAGTTCAATGACATCAAATGCACGATTTTTCTTGGAAAAGCAATTGTTACATAACTAGTTCCGAACGTTTTTTTCATGCACCAATTATTTCTATTCTTACAAATTTTGAATAATATTCTGAAAGTTCAAACCCTTAACCCCATTATCAGGTTTCCTTTCTTCTATCATAAAAAGTAGTATTTAAAAAATTATTTCAATTATTACTTTACCACACGCACACACTGTATGTTCCACCTTCTCAGCGTAATATTATAAATAGCTTTAGACATGCTGTTACATTTTACCTCCAACTGTCCAGAAATAACTTTTCCTTTATATTTAGATTGAAATAAACATTTCTTATATTGATTGTTTTGATTACATAATATTGTCCCGGCTTGAAATGTGGGAGATATTAATCTGGGTCTGTCCGTCCGTCCGTCTAGCTGTCCGTCCGTCCGTCTTTCTGTCTGTCTGTAACGCTTTCGTTTCCACACGATAGCTCGAGAACCCTTTTAAGATTTCGCAATGAAATTTTGCAAAGCAACTCACTATGGACTATAAAAACCCTATTGATTTTGAGGTCAAAAGGTCAAAACGTCAAGGTCATGAATTTGCAAATTTTGTCTGTTATAAAACACTTTCGTTTCCGCGTGATATCTCGAAAACCCCTCAAGCTTCCGCAATGAAATTTTACATAGCAATTTCCTGTCACCTAAGGAAGACCCCTATCGATTTTGAGGTGAAAGGTTCAAAGTTGAAGGTCGTATATGTATACGTTTTATTTGTGTGTAACACTATCGATTTCGGGCTAGATTTCAAGATGATTTTAAGCTTTTGCAATGAATTTTTATACCAAAACTCCCCTGGGCATCTCTCACCCCTCTCAGAGTTTCCCGTCTCGTTTGTTAAATGAGTATTAAGTGTCGCTTGGCACTATTTATAGCACAGGGCATGTGGAGAATTATTACGTATTATGACTTTTCATTCTTATTACATCTTTTAGTCAAGATCTGTTTAATAAAGGCTTAATTAGACACCATGCTTTGTGTAATTTTTTTTTCTTTTTTTTAAATACTTTTTTCACTAAGTGATAGTATTCAGCATCATGTGATATGAAAATGATATGACGTCTGGCTTATACAAACTCATAAACTCATCATTACAGTGTAATAAATATTCTATATAAAAAGTATCTTCTATACACATGATAAAAAATATGCAATCGAATCTTTATATCCATATTGGTATTTTTTTATTTGCTTCAATATACATGTACAAATTCAGCTGTCAGGGGAGATCCGACACCCCCACCCCCTCCGAACTGTGCATAGTCTTCTTTTTTCCCTAAGTAGGGTACACAAATTCTCTGAATTAGCTTGTTCAGTCAATGGTATATTGAGTGTCATATGTTTCATTTTAATAACCTGTCATTGTAATACAAAAGAATAGTAAGAATGCAAGAATAGATGTGAGGCTCACCGAATAAATTTACTCATTTTGCGTTAGCTGTTCGTCCACCCTTCAATTTGCGCTCGCGTTTGATCTTCCTTCGCGTTTTTTGTTCGCTAACCGTTCACCGTTCACACATCGTTTTTCATCGTTCGTTCAACATTCGTTCAGCGTTTGTTTGTGCACCGTTCAAGTTGAAAAGTGGAACGTTTCAGGGATTGTCACTGAAGGAAATTAATTTTCGATGATACAAGTCTCACAACTTTATTATAGTCATTTCCATTATTGGGGGCGTGTTATGAGAGATGTAACATATTTAAAACATGAATATACTCTGTATATATACAATGCTTTCTATGTTAATGTTGAACCTTATACGATGGTTGCAAATCAGACACAGTCTGGAGAGGAAAAAATCCACACTGCTTACTAAAGTCCCCCCTTCTCTTTAGAAAGTTTTTTGTCAATATAAATGGAAAATTTAAAAGATATATTTGCTCAAATGAACAAAATGTGTGAATTTATGTTTTGCACGGCTGATATTGTGAAAATGTCTTCAGGAAAGCTACGTTTCATCTTTGTATAATAAGTCCCATTACATTCTGGGAATGTCGCACAAACTGGAGTCTCTAAAACATGTGTTGGCTTATTTATGTTGTTTATTCCAAGGGTTTACTTAAAAAAGAATATAGGGACAAAGATACAAAATTTAACTACGGAGGAGAGAAGGTTTTATGCATCCATTTTAATTTGGTCATTTGATTTTGTCAACAAAAGTTGGAATTCTAGGAAAGGTTTACCATCATAATAAGAGCCCATTATGCGTAAAGAGTTCACCTTTCCGTACACAACGAGAAGAATATTGGATTAGAAAACTAGGCACGTCCTTTCCTGAGGTAGCAATATCATTTTTTTGTCAATTATTTATTTTCGTTCCAACAATTAACATGACAAATCATTTCCTTTTTCAACATGTGATTGAAATTACATAATAATGAATCCTTGAAACAATTATTTTATATGACAATTCAATGCAATCTGATAAGCTTGGACACATAAAGTGTTATTTTTTGCAAGTTATTATTTTTTCGAACTTATAAAATAAGAACACCTATCAACAATCCTTTATTAGAAGTTTATGTCCCTGATAGGCGGAAAAGAAATTCAGTGCTGTCTCATTATCTACTTACACATTTATGAACAACCTCCCAATAGTAATAAACGAATTATAATTCCCTTGCTCATGCATCAAAATGCATGCTTAAACAGATATTGAGATAAAATATTGATAAAGCTCCAAATTCCATTGAAACAAATCGGGAGCAAAGGAAACCTGGACTTCTACAGACAACTGAAGTGCCATAAAGGATAAGGAATCCCCTGTCGACCGGTCACACGCACCATATGCTTCTTATAAATACCGGGAAATCTGTAGACAATTCAGTGTATAAATAATGCCCTTACGGTTAGTACAAAAACTTCATAATAATGTCCTTTTTGTTTTAAAAACAGGACTTTATCTCTGCTATAGATTTCTTAATCTAATGTACTAAAACGTGTATAAAGACGTTTATTTTTTCTTCTTTTAAAGCAAAACGTCAAGCCAAAGTGATAAAATATTTATTTTCTATTGATAACTGGTCATGATCTTCACCTTCTTATTTTTCAATAAGAGTGAATTTTAAATGCAAGTTTTGGTATATCCACGTCATATAATTACGTCAACAAAGATTTTCTGGTTCGTGAACATACGACCAGTTTTAACAATAATGAAACGGAAATGTTTGTTGTTTAGTTTCGTATAAACATTAGACCTACCTTTATGTTTAAAGTCTTCAAGGCTAAAAAAATATTAATTTTACAATCATACAAGTAGCTTAAATCTGCCAATGTACGGGGAATGCACTGGGATAAAATGCCATATTGTAGTGCATATGAGACCTCTCTTGTAACGGAGTTAACAAAATCTCCTACACACGGTTGTAAAACCTGAATAAGGCAGACAGTTGCGGAGATAGACAGCCGAGTGTTTTACACTAACCAACACACATAAGATCTGGAAAGGGCAGTAATTTGGTTGTAAGGAGAGGTGGCATACCACAAATAAAGATGGGGGGAAGTGCCAAGAGGCAGTACTATTGTAGAGGCAGGACAAGAAGAAATTTAGTTGCGGGAGACACCCGTTGACCACAGTTAGTGGTTGTTCAATCAAGAAGAAACCCATTGTATTATTGTATTGTATTTGTATACATATATTCTTACTTGGTCAACAAAAATCTGAGTTAACAAGTTAACGAACCTAAGTGTAACGCCTGGTGATACAAGACTTATCACCACACACCAAGCTCGGGTGCGTTGCACGTTTCATTATTTGGTGGCAAGCGGGATTTTGTTGACCATGGATTCATCTAAGAAGGTGTCAGAAAGTATAGAGCGGATAGAGAAGCTCTTAGAAAAGATTAGAATGCCAACCAGCGACGATGGTCAGACAAGTGCCTACAAGTCACATTTTGAGGCTTGTGCTGTTGTAAACGGCTGTACAGAGAATAAGAAAGGTCTTTACCTAGCTGTTTCACTGCATTGCCAAGCACAGTCAGTATTAGGTGACTTGCCAAGCGATACTGGTCAGCACTACAAGACACTGGTCAGATTCCCTGAGGAGAGGTTCTCCCCTCCTAAACAAACAATCTGTATCGTGTTCAGCTAAAAGAACGAAGACAATGAACATCTGAGTCCATACCAGGGTTAGGTCAGGCCATTAGACGACTAATCAATTTAGCTTACGCATCAGCACTTTGTGATGTGCGAGAAACTATGGCCAAAGATGCATTTATAGATGCCTTGGTAGATTCAGAGATGAGAATCCGCATAAAACAATCTCGTCCTCAAAACCTGAATGAAGCCATCCGGCTAGCCGTTGAACTCGAGTCTTATAATCGAGCAGAGCGACGACACCTAGAAGCGAAGGACCATTTACGAGTATCGGCAACAGAACACTCATCCGGTGAGGTTAGCCAGAATAGTCTTGAGAATATAAAACTCAATTGCCCAAAGCTGAAGAGACGACCCTGTAAAAGTAACACAAGGATTCAAAAGAGAAAAAGGGATTAGGGAGATCAGTACGAAGTAAACAGACGTCAGCCTGTCCTAGCGGATCAATTGGAGTTGGATCTTTCTTACATGAAGCAGGCTTGTACATAGATATCTCTGTGCAAGGTGTCCAAGTGAAATTTCTTGTTGACACAGGGGCAACACTAACATTGTTGTCCTCAGCAATGTATGATAAAATTGCTGAGAATATCAGGCCAAAGCTGCAGAAGGTTAACCAGAGTATTTTAGCTGCCAATGCACGTGAACTGTTTGTATACGTTAAGACACACCTAACATTTAATATTTAGGGTATGGTAGCACATACGACTGCAGTCATTAGGGGAAATTCACGCAGATGGAATACTGGGACTTGACTTTCTGCTGTCAAATGCATGCACGGTGTACATGAGCCAAAAGGTGCTTCACTTGAAAGATAAGATACTACCTATAATTGTTGAGGGTTACATAGGCTGCAACAGAATAACCGCAACAAAGATAGTCAGCATTCGTCCTAGAAGTGAGATCATCACGCAGGAACAAGTGTTGAAGGACGGCAAACATGTTCCAAGGAATACATGTTTAGTAAAACGATTTGTATCTGGTATTCCAAGAGAAGGCTACATCACAGCCAGAACACTGGTCATACCAAGGGTGATGGTACCAGTCCGTTTGCTCAATGTTGGCGAGGAATCCAAAGTCAATTACGCAGGTAGGTTATTTGACAACTCAGTGAAGTCAAAGTGGTTGAGTAACAAGAGAAGAATACGTCAAGCAAACCTAAGAAGTTAAGACCTGATTCGGTTGATATGCTGCAGAAAACTTCAAGCCACTTGACGCGAAAGCAGAGAAGAGAAGCTCATAAATTTTTGTTAGAGCATACCAATCCTTTTGGAAAATCTTTAGGGCGCACAGGTATCGTCAAACACAGGATTGATACTGGGGACAACCATTCAAAATACCCCCAAGGAGAATACCAGCTCATCTTACAGAAGAGGTTGACAAACAGCTGAATGATATGCTTGAAAGAGGTGTGATCGAGCCATCAAACAGCCCATGGTCAGCGCCTATTGTATTAGCCTAAAAGAAGGACGGTAAATTCCGCTTTTGCATTGATGACCGCAAGTTAAACAGCTGTACAATTATGGATGCATACCTCTTTCCCAGAATAGACGAGTCACTGGATCAATTGAGTGGTAGCTCATGGTTCTCTACTCTAGATCTCTGCTCAGGATATTGGTAGGTAGAGATGGAGCCAGAAGACAAACAAAAGACAGCCTTTGCCACACGTCATGGACTATTCCAGTTTAAGGTAATGCCATTTGGCTTATGTTGTGCTCCTGCAACATTTGAGCGCTTAATGTAGTGTATCTTGGCAGGCCTTCACAGGGATATACGAGGGGGTATCAAAAAGTTCGTGGACTGGTGCCATAAAATTAAAACCGCTATAGGTAAAATATCTGGTTAGTATAATCTTTTCTATTTATAGAATAAACTGCAAATCATAAATTTTATTTTTTAATAAATTAGTTATGTTTTTGTAAGCTATGGTATGTCCAGGCGGCGTAACTTCGAATTCGATGTTTTTCGACCGAAGTGTATCTGAGAAAAACTTTTTTGATATGAACATTTGACATCCAAAAATCTCGTTAATTCAGATATATACTCACCGCCAATAGAAACGCAAAACCCTAATTTTAGGGGTGAAAATTATATACGGGATATAACTATGTACCAAAAAAGTTAGGACATCTTTTACTTTGCCAAATCAGTTATTTATGGTTGAATGGTTTTCATTCCATGACCGGAAGTTGATTTTTAGCCCCCTGAACAGAAATCAAAAATTAGCATTTTTAATAAAATTATTGTCAATATTTTGGGTTTTCAAGGTTTTGTACCTGTTAATCATAAGTCTTGTACTAAAAGTCCGGAAAAAATATCCTTCTTTCTCTTCCGGATGTGATGCCTGTATTTCCTCAAAGTAACTGAAAGCACGCATTTTCATTGTTAATGTTGGAAATTTTCACAATAAAGAAAAGGGAGAGCTACAGATGTAAATATACAATACATAACGACTTTTTGGGCTCATGTGTTTCAAAAGCATGAATGACAGTTCCTTGACCGGAAGTCCAAGGGTTACTACACTACGCAAAGTTAGAGAAAATTCGACCTCAGTATCTGTAAAACAGGCATTTAAAAAAGGACAAGAATATTTATTTCGCTCAGATTAAGACATTGATAAACTTAATGCATGGTAGAATTCGGGCTGCTTATGTTTTACATGGCAGACTAGCACGTTTTAATTGAATGGTCGGAAGGGGGGATGTTTTAAAAGTTATGTGTTACTTTTCTAAGGCCTAAAGATAACATTTAAAGTTTAAATGAAGTATAATTGTCTTGTAAATTTACTTTTTAAATCTATGTATTCATTCTTAATCTTATCTTTAAACATTAGAAAGTAACACATAACTTTTAATACACCCCCCCCCCCCTTCCGACCATTCACTATTGCTTCATTAAATATGAATGTTCACCTCATTCTGAAATTTCTATGAAAATTTATCGTAAATTTGACATGGACTGTCCAAACAAATAAGTCCTTGAAAAGGACGTCAAAAGGGGGAGGGGTTTCATTTTCCAACAGTCTATAAAGTTTTGGCCCTGAAAAAAGTAGTATAGACCTAGGAAATGTTTAAACTGGCTATGGAGAAATTAAATGCATCCAGAGTACTTGTTTTTTTTTAATGCCAAAAGAGATTCAGAGAGAAAAGGGATGCACAGTTAATGTCGATTTGTAGTCAAGGTGTGAAAAATCAATCACGTCAAAAATGACGTTGATCAAATGTTGTAGATATTAAACTCCCAAAAGCAAAATATGCTGGCAAAATCGAGCGAGAATCTCTCCCAATGTATAAATCCATTTGCAATGTTATATGCATTGAAAGCCGCAGTTCCTGACATTGTAAATTCATATAAATAAGACGGGTTTAAGTCCTTACTTAACTCCAGGGAATCTCATCAAATTAAGTGTATGAGGAAGTGGACATTGAAAAACAATGACGTTGTCGGACGACATGAAACTAAACGGCAACGGCGCCGGGTTAACATAAAATGTCGTTTTTATTTTATCATATTTTAGCAAATAATGAACGAATCAAGCTAAAATTTTCAACATTTCTTTATTTTTCGTTGTTTTATGTCCCTTATAAATTTCGAAAGCACAGACTACATGGCACTAATTTTATAGCCTCAGTCCATAAACTTTTTGATAACCCCTCGTATGTCTTGTTTACCTGGTTAACGTGATAGTGATGGGGAAGACCTTTGAGGAAATGTTTGCAAACCTTAGAAAGGTATTTGACAGACTGCAAAATGCAGGCCTTAAACTCAAAGCGAGGAAATGCTGCTTGTTTGCTTAGAAAGTGACTTACCTTGGTCATGTACTTTCAGAGGAAGGTGTAGCGACTGACCCAGACAAAACAGCTGGAGTAAAACAGTGGCCATTGGCTACTAATTCCACTGAGGTATGCTCATTTCTTGGGCTATGCAGCTATTATAGGAGGTTCATCAAAGATTTCTAAAGCATTGCAAAATGCTTACACACGCTAACAGAGAAAGGTCGCGCCTTTGCTTGGTCTAAAGAAGAGGCATTTGATAACCTAAGACATAAGTTGACCAACACTCCATTATTAAGGCATCCTGACTTCTCTCATCCCTTCATTTTAGATACTGATACCAACAATGTGTCTATAGGTGCAGTACTATCACAAAAGATTGATGGTCAAGAGAGCGTTGTTGCTTATGCAAGTAGAACATTGACAAAGTGTTAGCCCAGGCACTGCGTAACACAAAAAGAATTACTTGCGGTAGTCCACTTTGTCAAGCACTTTAAGCATTACCTCTATGGTAAAAAGTTCATAGTCCGTACTACACAACATAGATCCTTGAGGTGGCTTTTCAAATTTAAGAATCCAGAAGGACAGTTGGCACGTTGGCTGGAAATCCTCAGTACATTCAGTTTTGAAATACAACACCGACCAGGTACACAACACAGCATTGCAGATGCGTTGAGTCTTGTGCCATGTCGCCAGTGTGGTTTTAGTCCAAACTGGGAGAAAGATTGGAAAGTAACAAGCAAGACGGATTGAGAGATATTTCCCAAGCCAGTGGATCAGAGGACGATGATGACGATCCATTGCTGTCTATGAAAGACATGCAAGACAAAGAAAAAGACATCTCTCTTGTCAAACTTTGTGTCATAGAAAAGACAAGACCTGAGTACAGTGTGGTCAGAGGCCAAGGTTATGTGTTACAATCTCTATGGTCACAATGGAACAATCTTTGTATGTATTGAAAATGACATTCTGTTTATAAGATTTAAAGAGGAAGATGGAAAGGCCATACGCTTGCAGAATATTGTATCAAGTAGCTAACGACGTACTATATACGAGTACTGTCAGGATGTGAGGACAGCTGCACATGTTCTATTGGCCTGGTTTGAAAGCAGGCACCAGAATGTACATAGCAGGTTGTGAGAAATGTTGTAAAGGGAAGGGTCCTCAAATGAAGAGACGAGCACCCATGGAATTGAGAAAGTCCGAAAGACAACAAGACCCACAAGATGAAACACACCCGTTAAGCCTGGTTTAATGGTGGCTTATAGATCCTTAATGATGGTTTAATGGTTGTCTTTAAGTCACCATTAAGCACCTTAAAGTAACATTTACACCACCATTAAATTACCATTAAACCATCTCAAAGTCCTTAATAGGTACTTAATTGTAGCTTAACGGTAGCTTTATGGTGGCTTATAGGTCCTTAATAATAGCTTATAGACCACCGTTAAGTCACCATTAAGCTACCATTAAATTACATGTACAGGTGCTTAATGTCCAAACTCCATTAAGCTACCATTAAGCCACCATTAAGCCACCATTACGCAGTCGATAATACTATTTTTTATGGGTGAAAAATTATTTTTATAGTGATTGATTATCAAAATTATAAATGTCGAGTTCACACATATCTTGATTTGGTAAAAATAATGAAAAAGAAAGAAATTGAAAAAAAAAAAAAAAAAAAAAAAA
>PRKT01000963.1:62567-89765 GCA_003671525.1 Saccostrea glomerata
GTACTTATGAAAAACTTTAGCCTTGGCCATAACTTTTGAATGGTAAGGGCTACATGTAGGTATTTCATACTTTACATACGTAATGCTTGTTAGAAGACCTTTCATTGAATACCAAAAAACTTTGACCCTTTGACCTTGACCTTGGAGTTCAGTGATGATTTATAAAAACCGACATCTCACCCACAAAGACACCGAAAGCGGGGGACCACAATTCCTTGAATTTGCTTGTTTAAAAAAATCATATGCACTAGTAATAAGAACAACGCATGTAATAATTAATTATTTCAGATAAAATCATATACGGTAATGATAAAGCATGTCTTCTTTTATTTTTTTTTTAAAATAAATAATTTTTAGACACCGGGAGCAAGCCCCTATCGCTATTAGCTAAATTTGTTCTCAGTGGCCGAGTTTATGCGTGTTGACAAAAATGTTATATAGAAATTACGATCGAGACAAAACTATGAGATGAAATAGATTTTGCGTAAATGATCTTGAAATAACTTAAAAAGTTAGTTTAAAGATTCGATATAAGATGCGTAAAAGACTGTTGGAACTCGTTCAGTACTAAGAACTCTTAACCAAACAACATAGATATACTCATCACATCGTGTTGTGATACTACAATTCTGAATAATAAATAGATTTTAATGTTAGTTTTGATTGTCATACGATGAATTTTACCTCAATAATGAATCATAAAAAAACGTTCCTATGATAGATTCCATCATACTATTTATAAATAAATTCTTTTTAAGAACATTGACTATTAAAATTTAATAAGATAATGATTGTAGAGAATATGCACCTTCAACATGAAATATTTAATAATATAACGGCTGTGTCTCGTACTGAAACACGATACTTTTAAGTTGTATTGCAAAAAATGTTACTTTAATTTGTGCGAAAAACCATGTGAGTTTGAAAAGTGTGTTGAGCTGTATATATGAAAACTATTGGAAAGTATCCGTGAAACGGAGCCTCAGTTTTTAAGGTATCACTCAAAAATCCTCATTCCCTTCTAATTTCAGGCGCTTGGCGAAGGAAGAGTTACTAGCTTAGTTTACACTGTAAAAACTGCGTTTAGAAAATAAACACATCCATTACGTGTTTAGACCTAAACATGTTTAAGATTGTGTTTAACGGCTAAACACTTATATCTAAGCATGTATTATATCTAAACGTGTTTAGATTTAAGACGTGTTTAGATTTAAGTGTTTAGAAATTGAACACTTTCTGTGACAAACAGAGTTGTCTTCCCGGAAATGACGCGTAATATTTTTGAACGTTAATAGAGCGGTTATCGAAACAAAGAAAATTCCAATGTAAGCTAAAGAAGATAGATTAAAGGAAGCGAATCATAACCAAAGTGATAAGCAGGAAGGGATTGTGAAATGTAGTTGAAAGGCAACAATACTACAATAAAAGGTCAGTTTACTTTAGTATTTTACATAAATTGACCAGAATGAGAAACGTTGCCATTACACAAATATAATGTAGATCAAGATTTCCTTCTTTTATTTTTGCATTCCTGAAAACTAGAAAGGAGTTTATACCGGGGTATCATAGAATGTCATTGAATATATCTATATCAGTATCATATATACATAATTGTTAAATGGATTTCAATAAAAGTTGGATAATATTAGTTAGTTTAGCTATCAGTCAGCAAGGGGCATATTTTTGTATAATTTCATTTCTTTCTTACAGGATATGGTCCAGATCGAAGCAAAAATACACGTCTCAGAGTAGCTGGTGTCATTTCCAAGTCCACGCAATTGTTGGTACATCTTCAGGATTTCTTGCATTTAAGAGGAAACTGAATTTTGTGAAGTATACTGTTCGTTATATTTTTAAACAACTCCAAAACATTCGTATGATGGGAACGGATTCCTTTCTGGCAGTTATGGACGAAAACATATGATCGTGTGTTTCTATAGTGAAAGACTTACAGGAAATTAATAAGCTTGATTAATTTTTGTTACAGACATGAGGAATAAGTGCATGCTTTGTGGAGCTGATTAATATTGACACGAGCCAAAATAATTTTTTTTATTTTTTAATCTACACATGTATATGTATTTTGAATTTAAATTTTTTCAAAATAAATCTATGTTTGAATGTTCAATAATGTTATGGTTTTTCTAGGAAATATGTTTTCCTGCGATAGTTTATAATTTAAACTATTCTGTTGGATCTAATGTTGTGGAACTAAACATGTTTAGCAACTTAACACTTAAATATTGATGTGTTTAGAAATGAGACGCGTTTAGAGTTAAACGTGTAAAAAAAGTGATACAAAAAATGTGTTTAGATATAAGTGTTTAGGGGTTAAACATGTTTAGCAACTAAACACATGAAGTCTAACGTGTTTAAAAATGAGACACGTTTAGAGCTAAACGTGTAAAAAAAGTGATACAAAAAATGTTTTTAGATTTGTGTTTAGATTCTAAACACTGTTTTTACAGTGTACGTCTAAGGTGTTGATGCGGCGCTGCGAACGAGAAGTGAATCCACACTTCCTGATTAGGAAGCGAACGCCCTACCACTAGACTTCCCTAAAAGGTACTTAATATTCAAAGCCAATCCTTGTTTTAAAAAAAACCAGGCTAATCCCTATATACGAACAATTTCTTAAATTAGGAAACATACGAAGGTTGTTCGACAATTTCGTGGACTACTGTCATATCTTTTTTTATTTGACGTCATATGCTTTCCAAATTTGAAAGAAATATTTAAACAATAAATCCAAAAAAAATGATATTAATTTTGTATTAAAATACCACGATTTTTCGTAATTATCAAGATTATAAAAATGCAAATTTGGATCGCAGAGCAGGTCAAAATTTAGTAAGTTATAAACAATTCGCTAAATGATGTCTGTAATCATATTGGCTTTAAACTGAAGCAAAGACAAAAAACAATCGAGAAATCCAAATTTAGAATTTAAAAATTTACACCGATTTCTGTTCCAAATTATGGCTTGATATCTTGCTTTGTTGAAAAGAAATCAACTTTATAAGATAGGTAGTCCTCGTTGAAAACGATAAAAACGATTACATTTAAGAACGTCAAGGAGCTGCCGATATCGATGCAATTTTGTCTTTTACTCAGGAAAAATCCCAAATAATATAAAAAATGCTGAAGGAATCAAAGAATATGTCACAAACGAGTTATACATGTGTGTACAAATAGTTCAAACAGTATCTGAGTGACATAGACTTTGTATGAGGTGAGGACAATCTGTGCAGAACGTTTATCTGTTAAAATCTTAACAAAAACTTTGAAAAGTTTGAACGTCAATAAGGCATAGACGCTTTAGAATTATTTACCCTGTGAAAGCATAGTTAAGTAATAAAGGATATAAAAATTCTAAGAAAGGAAATTATACAACGAGAGCAATTCTTAAAAACTGAATTTCAAGCATTAGAAAAAGGATGTAATGATTGATCATTCGATTATACTTTGTAAAATGCATAGGATTTATTTAGTATATTTGAGAAATTTTTGACACTTTATTTTGACGTTTCATTGCCGTTAAGGGGTAACCCGCGGGTTCAAAACATGTTGATTTTAAAATGAAGTAAATTGATTTCTGTTAAATTGAATAGAATGAAACATAACAAATCAACAAAACAAATATTTTTACATATTATATTATACTTATTTTAAATTTCTAGTGAGTAATATAAAGAAGAATGACACATCCCGTCCACTAACTTTTTGAATAACCCTCGTATTGACAAACAAGTTGATAAAACAAGGATATCAAAAACCTCGTTTAAAATCATAATTTCTCACGTTTCCTGGTTGATACAATGACCTTGTCAAGATATACCTCCTTTTGATGAACTTTGCTATACAAACCTATTTTGTCTCTCACACTTTAACCATAGAGTATCTAAGGTATGACGGATAACTCTGAAGAGATTCCGCCTTGCCGTTTGTGGGATTTATGATTCTGTGAGATTGATATTTCTTTATACAGTCATTAACAAATTTAATAGGTAATACTGTCAGAAAAATGTGGATATAATAAACTTTTATTAAAATGTTTCCATTCTAATTTGTTTGAATACTTATCAAAACATCTTTTATTGAAACTTCAAGTCATTTTACAATACACAGATTTTTTGGGTACTATTTTATCTCAGCATACTCTTCCATTGTCTCAGTCATAACTTTTCCATTGTCATCCGATGTATTTTCCTCCTTGTCCTACGCCGGGCGATAATCTCCTCTCTGTCCTTCAAAGTACCCACCGCCGTGTCCAAAGTACTAACCGCTGCGTCCAAAGTACCCACCGCCGTGTCCAAAGTACCCACCGCTGAGTCCAAAGTACCCACCACCGTGTCCAAAGTACCCACCGCCGTGTCTGTAAGACCTCCTATAATGTCTGTATACGTTGGACCTCCCTGCGTGTCTGTAATACCTTCCGCCGTAAGCTGTAATATGTAGAACACATACACATAAAGATTCCAAATTCTCGGAGTAAAACGATGATAAAGAGTTTGAAAGACAATAAAAAGGGAACTAAACAGCCTGACATAAATATTGTAGTTAATTTCATTTTACAATAGATAACTAAATTTAACACTTAAGTCATCACTTAAGTAAATCAAAGTGTCTAAGTGTTCACGATAGTAAATCGAAGTTTTTCCTATAGTGACCACCATTAAAAATCAAAGATTCCATAGTTGTCACAATAGTAAATCAAAGTGTTTTAGTTATCATTAAAGTAAGTCAAAGTGTCAAAGTAATCAATGTAGTAAATCAGTTATCACTAAAGTAAATGAATTTTTTAATACCGTCAAAGTTATCACCATAGTTAACTTAACGAGTAGTTAACTTTAGTAAACTAGGGTAAACTAAAGTATTTTTTGTTAGGGCAAAAGCTAAGAAAAACTTAACAAAATCATAGTGAAGAAATTAAATAATTCAAAATTTATCAACTATAGAGAAACAAATGGGTTCAGTACAGCGACAACCGATTTTAGCGTAGTGTTCAAATTTGCAATATTTCCCCATTCTACTTTGGTAGTCAGAAAAGCACGGAGAGAAAATAACGATATGATAGATTGTAAATTAACTATGAGCACTTAGATTGTAAATTAGCTATGAGCACCTGGAAAACTTAAATCATGAAACATGTAGAGATAGCGAATAGTATTCAAGATCAAAAGTCCATAAAACAAAACAAAATCGGAGCAGGGCTAACACGGACCTCCGAAACATCAGAGGTGAGATCGGGTACCATGGAGGAGAGATCATCCCCTGCTGACAGGTCAAATCCGCCGTGTGTTCCTTGTGTTGATCGGGAAATAACGGGAAAAAAAATCATCTTCAATTCAATGATAGAATTGGACTTAATGCGATGAAATAATTGGATGAAACAATGGACTAAAATCGGCATGAAAAATGTCAGTCAACTTTTGACTCAATGATAAAATGTATTTGCTGAAAAAGTCATTGTATTAACAATGGAATTTACGAAATAATGTCTTTAAACGAGACTGTTGATATTCTTGTTTCATCAACTTGTTTGTCAATAATTTACCTTGTTTTAGAAATTGTTCACAGGTAATGCATACTCTTGCATATCGAATCGACTGAGATATACATGTATAAACTCCGTATGCAGGTAGCGGAGATGTATTGCTGCATAAGCAAAGGAAGTTGACGATAGAAAAGTTAAAGTCATTATGTTTATCATATATATTGGTTGTTAGATATACATTAACGTCTTTTTCACGTAAAATATCCAAATATGAAACAGGTGTGTCAGATTAGGTGGTATCTTTTATCTCAAGCTCACCAGATTATATCGTATTGACATAAGAATGGAAATTACCATTGTTAATTGACAATACGTCGTCGATATACATAAATATCGAGCTGAAGGTCGTTGCAAGTGTTTCTCCTTTTCCTGCATAAGATTTTTGGAAGAATTCTGCTGCATATCAACAGGGTGCAATCGGAAATTCCAATAGATCGTTGGAAGACCTGTGGCCCTTTTCACAAAAAATTCACAAAAAGTTTTTTACTTAAGATTTCAACTTACGAATCTCTAACGACAAATTTTAAGTTTTTTCAACAACGCATTCGAAACAGATTGACCTTAAGATTTTACTTACGATAAACTTTATAATTAGCAACAGTTGCAATATGCTTCAAAATCCTTAAATCAGTAGATTAAAATAAAAATATAGTTCGGTTTTCATCATTATCCAGCAAAACAAACGTAATTGACAAGAAATAACAAGTGCAAACAATACGTTTGAAATGTGACGTCACAATGACAATCTGACGTAAAGGTAGGGCATAAGAAAACATTAAGTAACCTAGATCGTTAATATTTTGTACTGTATTTCAATTTCATTTTTCCAAAATGAGTGTAAAAAATATAAAATATTATTGTTCATCACTTTAAAAAGTTCTATCTAACGCGTATTTTCATTTTTGTGGTTATTTTTGTTTTCAATAAAATCGGTTTGAAAATAGTTAATAGGGGATTGATTCTCTTGTTAAGTTACAATAAAATTTGCACTAAAGAATTTCTTAAGATTTTTTTTGTGTATGAAAACGACTTTCACAGTAAGTTTTCGATTAAGATAAAAAATTGTAAGATTTTTTTTTAATGAAAAGGGCTACTGGTCTCCAGAAAAGACATATATATTGCCTATCAGAAAGTCAAGCATCTTTTTGATGCCAACATCAGAGCACCTGTGTGTACAATCAGAATGTTTTGAACAAATAATTTTTCTGCAAATGACCAATGATCTTGTATAATATATATACTGAGTGTGTAAGCTCATTCATATTTGGACTTCACTTAATATCTGTTTAATCGTTATTATTTAGATAAATGTTTTATAGGCGAATTTATTTTAATCTTTAATGAAGACGTAATGAACTTAATGCTTGCAAAATGTAGAGTTTGAATAAATTGTAATGTTAAAATATGATATTTTTCAGAACATTCTGGATAACAATGTTGAACATCAACATAAAGTTTTTGTCGCAGATCAAAGCCATGTGATGTCTTGAGCAGGTAGTTGTTATCATTCTACAAATTTATTACTAAACTTATTGAACCCATCAGTGTTATATAAACAATGCTTGCAATATATTCGATCTGATTTAAAATTGATAACTTTTGAGAAGCATTTAATTTACGTGAATTATGAGATTTAAGTTGGTAGATTGTTCAAAAACAAATCTACATTTCTCAATTTTTCTCATACAACAAGACCAATCCATGCTGTTTCTGACGTTTTTAACGATTTTGCATTCAATTGAGATAAAATAATATTTTTTAAAAATCTGATCGATTCTACAAAAAAAAGAAAGGTGCTATTCAAATAATTGAAACATTTTTAAAAAAACACATAGAAACACACACACATACACACACACCCTCACAAACACACACACACAGAGCGAGAGAGAGAGAGAGAGAGAGAGAGAGAGAGAGAGAGAGAGAGATTAATCTTACCTGTCGTCAGAAGCAAGAGACAGAGAAGAAGACTCAAAGTAACAAAGGTTTTCCCCATGTTTATGTAGAACTGAGATTACCAGATAGACGCAGTTCATCTAATATATACGGACAGAGTAAGTGCATCTACCAATCAATGCTCTATAAAATAATTTCCTTGTTGATATTACGATTTATTATGTAAAAAAAATGAAGTGGTAATTAAAAAGATTAAACATGTCAAAAAGAAAAAAACAGAGTTTATATTTCTGTATATACTCACTAATTATATCAACGTTATCCATTTCAACAAAAGATATTGATTTTTTTAAAAAAATGTTTTTATCATTAACAACCGACAGAAGACGAAAGGACATATTACTTAACTTTTAAATGTGAATTTTGGTCTTTCAATTATAGAATTCATTAATTACTTTATTTAGAGCAGTTTGTATGCCCCACTTTTCTATGACTTATTGTTTAGGACAATTTGAAAGTAATAGAGTTAATAATTATCTTGCATGGATGTCCATTTATAAATATGGAAAACAATAAATACATTTATTCATGATTTGCATGTTACAAAGTATAAGATTTAGAAATCGACATAAGGAATAAAGGCTTATTTAATGATATCAATCCAACTAAAGACTTTGTGATCTATAATATAAAATATTTTTTTATAATCATCCGAATATCGATGTATTTGAAATATTCCTGATTACACAAAATAATTATATCTAATATAAATAACTTATACGTATTTAAATGTTTATATAAATTGTATCATATTGATAAGATTAAGATATGATGTTTCTTTCCAATAAATTATTGAAATGATAAACAATTCTTTTGGAAGCAATACTTTGAATCTACTGATGTAATTAATTGCCCGAGAAGCCTGGCTAGCGGCAGTGATCAAGTCAGGGTCAATCAATGAGTGGGCATGATAAGGCTCCTTATTTCCCCAGGCTGAACACATAAGTGTATTTAAATGATCGGGAAATAGTGGAAAAATCCGTTGTCAATTTTTTGCATAAATAATAACAATTTGTATGAAAAACGTCAGTCAGCATTTGACTCAATGATAAACTGTATTTGCTGACAAGGTCATTGTACCTACCATAGAACTTACAAAATGATGACTTTAAACGAGACTGCTGATATTAAGATGTTACTGTATAGATTAAGATGTGATGTTACTTTTCAATACATTATTGAAATATTAAACAATTCTTTTGGAAGCAATACTTCAATCTACTGATGTAATTAATTGCCCGAGAAGCCTGGCTAGCGGCAGTGATCAGGTCAGGGTCAATCAATGAGTGGGCTTGATAAGGTTCCTTAGTTCCCCAGGCTGAACACATAAGTGTATTCTAATGCCTCATCACACTCATAAATTCATCCGCATGACACATTGTTATTAAGAGCATTAGCTGGAGAGTCAATGTGTAAGAAGTAGCTCCTTACGTCGCGGGTTTGAGTCCACTGCGGGACGTGGAGACCGATCATTTGAATAAGGCCGTATAAACCGATGTCCTGTGTCACAGTAGGTGCTGGCACAAAAAAGATCCTTCGTTGTGCTATTGCCCTGAGTGCTAAGTATAGGACAATATTTGTTGCAGTCAACCACCGACATTGATGGTGTTTCCATATGAGTAAATTTCCTCGAAAGATACATTAAACAACATTCAAACAAACAACAAAATCACACAGATAAAAAATTAAAAATTAATATCTTAAGGCATAATTTAATGATTTTTATCTTTACCAAAAATGATTTTTACGAGTGTTTCTTGATAGGGATAGGGATTCGCTTGTGATATTGTTTACGTCTTTGCCTGTAAATCTTCTTTATGTAATTATTATTATTATAAAATTGGTATCATTTAACATGTTTAATGGACTTTTGAGATTGCATACTGTTCGTTGTCTTTATATATCATTATGGATTATAATACTTTGACACTTTAATCAAACTTGCATGTTAAACCTATACTTACTTTATATACAGCTGTAGTTACATTGAAGTTATTGTTTCGGCATAAAAAGTGAATCTATCTAAACTAAACCTGCTTTTCCAAACTTGCACTTGTATTCTATTACATGTAAATGTATTTACTGGTAGTTACATGGATTGGTTGTGTCCTTGAGTATTTTATAGTTGCATATTACCAAACCCTACACTTATCTTTTTTTCTCTCTTTTTAAAGCAAATAGTTATTGATATGTATGTTGAAAGATGGAAATAAAGCAAAGGCACTCGTTTCTTTCCTTTAGTTTGTGCCAGTAACATTTGTCTTTTTGCAATTTTGTACATCTACAGCCAAATGACAAGAGTACAAAGTGTGCACTGTCAGTGCAAAATATACATATCAATGTACATTTTAAATGTACAAATTTCAATAGCAGGTAAAACATACATAAGTTGATTTCAGCTATTGTTGAGAAGAATATGATTAACAGACAAAAGGGGAACATACGCAGTAATGTTTCTGACAAGCTTGTATTGAACATTGTATTGAACATTAATTAATTTATCATATGTACTAGGAACACGTGCTTTTGTTTATTATGTGCTAATAATAGCGACAGTAGCTATTGGTCAGTATTTACAGGTCGATACCTGTAGAACGGGTGAACAGGTATTCACTTTAATCACGATTTTAACTCATTCGAAGGCTTTGCTTTGCGACATTCAGACGTATACTTCCTAATGACAAAAATTGTAAGGAGACAGACCCATCCCTGTTTGGAAAGTCGATTCTACAACTAGTCTACAAATTTTATATGCCATTGCATTCGACAAAGACAGCTATTCTCTTCAAACATTCAGTTTACCATCGAAAATACAGAGACGGTTCATTAAGGACAGACGAGACGTTCCCGAATAATAGATAAATTTCTCTAAGAGTTTGTCATTGAAGTTTTGCTACTTAAACATGTTTACTCACAAAAAATTGAGGTACCTTACCAGGCTTTTCTGCAAAATACCTTGGATAGTTTTTCTTACATAATCCTTTGGGAAAAAAAAATAATTTTCCAATTTCAAATGTTTAAGTGATTGGATTTTTCAAAAACGTTTAGAAACTGGTTTAGAAATCAGAATGTTATTAAAATTTTGAATATTTTTCATACATTACGAAGATATACAAAACAGAATTTGAGGAACGTCTCGTCTGACCTTAAACACAGGTATCCAGAGTAGCGCATGCAGACCGAGAATCCTCAAACCTTAGATACGTACATGTTTACCTGAAGTTATGATTTTCACGGCTCAACAAAAGACGAGAAGTCCAGCATTCGTTACATCAACAGTCAAATGAGATTTCACAGTCATAAGCAGGGCCATTGAAGCAGAAGATAAGTTTTAAAAATAATGTTTTCAGTTTTTGGTGATAATTAAGGTTCAAGTTCAAGAACGCGGCATTAATTTATCCTCCGTTTATTATTGTAAAAATAAAAGTACATAATGAAAGTAAACACAGACAAGATACCTTTTCGATAAGTTATTTCACCTATGTCTATCTTCTTAGAATTTTCCACTGTTCATCGGAAGACAAAGGTCCAGAATCGCCTGAACAGTTCAACAGATTTTACATCCATAAGCAGAGAGTACATAATGGTCATTGAATAAAAGATAAGTATTTTCGATAATACTTAAGTTATTTATAATGAAAACGTTTTGAATACAATTGAATTCAATTCACTTTATTACGTAAGACATACATTTTATTGTATACAATATAAATTTATAACTTGTAAACAGTAAAGCATAGCGCAGGTATTTTTTCTTTTTAACAGTCAGCATAATAATTATACAATCAGTATCATGATGATGGAGAATATACAAACCATTTTTTAATTGTTTATAGGGCAGTATGTCATTCATTTAAGCACACAGAATACATGTACCATTCGATAAATGATTTCGCTTCTGATTATGAGAGAGTAGCTAGAATCTACAGCAGGCTTCGATATACTGTATGAATGTACATGTATGCTTATTTAACAACCCCCTAAAGACTGATTTGGATTTGATTTCACAACTAAGTTAAATTAGGTCGGGAGATTATAATTCAGCTTAATTTTTACAGATTCTCTTTGCAACACACTCAGTTTCACATGGAAAACAACAAACTCTAGATAAAACCTCTAGATATAAGATAGATGTATTTCAAATACTATCAATCAAAAATACAAAAGCCTACTGCTTGTAAATGAAATTATTTCATTTTCTCGTTATTAAATGAAAGATAGAAGGAAAAAGCTCTGGATTAATTTTATCTCTTTGAAATTTTTTAAAAAAGCTTTCAAACAGTTAAGAAATGTTATTTTATATTGATGACTTTCTTTTCTGGTCTAATGATAAATATCCGAGTATACTATATATTTCAGTAAAATATTATAATGAGGTTATATGGAATACGATTGGTTGTTTCAGTTTTCACGGTCAAATTTGGATTCAACTGTGAACGTATTGATATTTATAATTAGCCATATCATATTGTTTTGGACACGACTTGAACAAACTAGATTTCACTCATCAGCACTACGACGCAAATAAAATTTAATTTGCAGTTTGTTTTCAAAAGACATGCGATATTTGAAAACAAATAAACGTCGGTTGAAGTTGTTACGTGTCGAGGAGCTTTTTGATTCAGTGTATAGATAGCAGTCTAAGTTTTCAAGACATACAAGCATAAAATTGTATGAATAATTTTTTGGGGGGAATACCAGAACGTCTTAAATAGGAATATCTTAACAATTATTATTTTAGGTTTTATTTTGAAATAATCGTAAAGATTTATAAATTCTGAATGATGGACGTTTTTTATATTCCTGTATTTGAATCTATATTGAACATTGAACGGTTGTGATTATATCTTATCTTTGTTATAAATGATACTGCTTCGTTGAAAATTAGAAAATCGGATGTACATGGAAATGCCGCTCTAAAGGCTCAAAACCCTGTATTTGTATCTACATTGAACATTGAACGGTTGTGATTATACTTTATCTGTGTTATATATCTAATACTGCTTCGTTTAAAATTAGAAAACCAGATGTACATGGAAATGCCGCTCTAAAGGCTTAAGAAATTTAAAATGTTATAAAAATAATATTTATGCACACTGTCGCAGAATATAAAATGAATAGTGATCTAGAAGTCGTTAAAAAATTACATGTGAAAAATTCTTTATATAGTATAATGGAAAAACAGTGCTTAATTGTATTTTGTAATAGAAGTTTATAAAATAGTTATATTTTGCACACTTATGAAGTGTTGGTTTTACTGCACATGAAGATTCAGTATATAGATACATTTAATGCACAGTGATCTTTATAGTAATCCTGGTGCTTAGTATGCCTCATTTAGTAGATTTATCATTATGTTCTTGGTGCATAGCACGTTGCAGCCAGTGAAGTTAGTAAGTTGATGTTGCTGCGTATGTGACGCAAGTAGAGTTTTCAGGGTGTTTCTGGTGTTCTGCACGGTGCATCCAGTGGAAGTCCTGGTGCATAACACGTTGCAGCCAGTGGAAGTCCTGGTGCATGGCACATTATAGCCAGTGAAAGTCCTGGTGCATAGCATGTTGTAGCCAGTGGAAATCTTGGTGCATAGCATGTTGCAGTCAGTGAAAGTCCTGGTGCATAGCATGTTGCAGCCAGTAGAAGTCCTGGTGCATAGCATGTTGTAGCCAGTGGAAGTCCTGGTGCGTATTGACGCAGCCAGTGTAGTTCTAAACATTTTTCTGGTGTGTAGCACGTCGCAGCTTGTTAAAGTCTGGTCGAATAGTATGTTGTCAGTGGTGTAATCATGATAATTTCTGGTGCACGGAATGATGCAGCCAGCAAATAATTTACAGCGATACTATGCTATATAAATTTGATATACATGTATTCTAAAAGGCTTGTTGCAAATTTTAATTAATTTTCAGAACTTATTTACTTTCGGCAAGCAAATTGAAGGAAAATGCTTTACGGAGAAAATTATGATGATTACTTAAGATAAACAATCTTCATTAGTTTTGTTTGGAATGTAAAGATGTTTTTTATTTAAAATTCATAAATATTAGGAGAAATACATGTTTGCGTTCAATCTAGCAAATGGTAAAATCAAAGACTATACCCAAAAAGAATAAGACATAAGTCGTATGGTTCTATATACTTAAAAGAATATACTGATGTTTTTGTTTTTGAACGGTCAATTTTAATAGGCAATTAAGTGAATTGAAGGAAAAAACAACTGTATTAACAGTGCATATTATGATGATTTACATCTGATAACATCTGTCATGTCTGAAAAATGAAATCTTAAAGATTTATACTTTTATAAAAGAAATATATGTATGCGTTCAATCTTGCTAATGATGAAATCCATATCAATAATATAAAACACTATATAAGATATGATTTATTTAGTTTCTTATGTTTGATAGCTTAAAATGGATGTTTGAGTTAATTGAACGAATAATGTTTGGAGATTCGATGTTATTTTATGATACTTATTCTTTATCATTTATAGAAAAAACAAAACGGACCTGAACAAAGTGAGTACGATCTAGTTTTTTATCTCCAGTATCAGCGTCAAAACTATGGTTGCTTTGTTGCAAAAGCTTGTTTAAAAAGGATCATTGTTCCAAACATATATTCAACACAAGAATCGGATAAACATTTTGAATGCTTTATATTTATTTGGACAAATATAGGTTAAGATTGCATATCTAGTTTTACTTGAAAAAAAAAATAAATAAATAAAGTTTCCACCAGAAATTGTTAAACACACGTGTAATCAAGAAAATGCAATAAAGATCAACATTTACAAAAATTTTAGCAAAGATTCCTTATATAAATGAACATTAATTTTTAACTGCTTCTTGAGCTTGTAGAAAAACCAGAGCCCTCTTTCTTTATGTTCGAAATATTGGCAAGCAAGCGCTTCCATCTCCTATGTAGACAAGTGTTCTTGTTTTGATTGTAAATAATTTATGTTCGTTTGAGTGAAACGAATTAGAACATAAATCAATTTATCATATGTACTAGAAACACGTGCTTTTGTTTATTATGTGCTAATAATAGCGACAGTAGCTATTGGTCAGTATTTACAGGTCGATACCTGTAGAACGGGTGAACAGGAAATCACTTTAATCACGATTTTAACTCATTCGAAGGCTTTGCTTTGCGACATTCACACCCACCCACCCACCCTCTTACTTACTTGAACCTTTTACTAGTATTTTGTTTAATAAAGAAAGAAATTGTTTTCATTTCAAAAAAATTAAAAGTTTTGTACACAACAGATTAATTGTAAAAGAATGGAAACGCTCTAGATAATTTTATGTAAAATTTGATATAAATGTAAGATTGTTGTGTAAGGGTACATATTAGCTACATATAGTCGAAATGTGTTTACAGATAGTTCTAACTTACATTCATTTTGCATAGGTTTTACTTAAACAAGTCGATTAATAGTACATTATAATATATGATACGTACGTAAGTTTGTGGGAATGAGTCCGCCATTCATTTTGTTTACCTTGCAATTGCTGCGGACTTACAGGTTTCCATAGTTTTTTCAACATAAATCGATGTTGTTTTTTATCTATGGTTTTTCCTGGGCGGCGAGGGAAGCATTATTGTGTTCATACATGCATTATATTACGTTTTTAATCAGTGAAGTGAGGACATATAAAAGTGCTCATTGTGTTAAAATGCATTTTGTACTGTTATGTGTGATTAATTATATTTTTGATATATTGTAGAAGGAAGGTAGAGAATCGGTACCATTGAAGACTTGTTTTTGTAAATGTATACGTCTAATAAATATTGGCAAGCAAGCGCTTCCATCTCCTATGTAGACAAGTGTTCTTGTTTTGATTGTAAATAATTTATGTTCGTATGAGTGAAACGAATTAGAACATAAATCATTTTAAAATTACACCCTTTCACTATCTGAGTTTCTCATAGACTAGTTATCCCCCGAAATGTCTTTTGTTTCACGAGTTAATATCTCAGGTGGCGATAAGGCATTCAATATGGAATACTCCTTGTTGGGTCATCAGCAAGAACAGCTTTTTTTCTCAAAGAAAGCCTAGCTATAATTTTGGTGTTTTCTTCGGCAGATATAAGTATACATCGCTATTTTCTAGTTTCATTGTATGCTTCTTTGAATTGCCTTAATCAATTGTAAAATCTGCCTGCTGTCTCTAGGAACAATTTTGGCGATGGTAAAATGTCAAATATCTTGTGATCCGCGTCTGGTGATGTTATTTGTTTTGTGGCACATTTTTATATCTTGAAAGTTCGTCACGCTTATAACAAAAGCATTTAAAATGAATTGACACTTATAGCGAAGTGATTTTAATTTCCCGTGGCTTTCAAATAAAAAAACCCTTTATTTCATCTCAATAGTCCAATGAAAGGATACAGAAATGGACTTTTACGTATATTGAAGTATGTACATCATCAAGATTAATAAGAACATGGAACAATAACTTGTAATATTAATATGTAGTTTACTTTATTTCCATCTGTTAATGTCAAAACATTGTATGAGAGACAATGAAATGGGTACAATGCGACACGGTCGCTCGAGAAAACATTGGATTGAAATTCTAATTTAAAATGCATATTCAATCTACCTCAGCTACGTTAGAAGGCACGGTGTAACTTGAAGACCAAGATGACTAATAATTTCAATTGCTGTATAGTACATGTTGTTTGAAAATTTATATAAAACAGATTTTTCTGTCCATTGCTTTAAAGAAATTTAAAGGGACAATTAATTCATTCCTGTTTGGTATTTGCATAAATTGTGTGTGTGAGGGGGGGGGGGGGGGGGGGGGGGGGGTCTTGGAAGGAGCTGAACAATCTTGAAACATAAATAAGAAGGTTGTCAAACATGTTTCAGTACAGTCAAAACTGAAAAAAGGTCCTATCATCCTAGAAATAAATATGTTCTGTCATGTGAAAGCATGATTTGATTCGACAATTTTGACACTCCCAAGTTTTCTAGAATCTAAAAGCTGTCTCTTGAAACATTAGTCTAAGTCTTCTATTAATTTTACGTGCCATTAAAATTAAAGCCTAAAACTCCTATAAATATGGATATCAAGCAGCATGTATTTGGGAAATATTTCTCTTGTGGATCATCTAGTCACGGTTTGCTTTTGAAAACAGCCCAGGGGGATTGAAAATGAAATTCAAACTACAATATCAATCAAATGTTTCCTCGGACGTTGTATCGAATTGTACCCACCCATTCAATCGCCTGTCCTTGAATGTTTTGACTGTAACTTATGGAAATGACGTACGCTGTATACGAGGGTTGTCCATTAAGTTCGTGGACAACATTGATTATTACAGACAGACATCGATAATATATATATAAAACTATCATTTTTATTAAATTCGTGTTTCATTTTAATAATATGCATAAATATATATTTTCAACAAAAACAAAGCACAGAAAATTATATTTTTATAAGATACTTAAAAGACATACCCGGAGCGCTAGAACAAAAATTCTTGACGTTATCCGACGTCAAAAGCTTTTAAAATACACATGAAACTTTTCTCAACATTTTCAGTGTTTAACTCAATATATTTCTTATGTCGCGTTAACCAGGCATTAAAATGTGCACAAACTGTTCAGGTTTCATACGTAAAATGAAATTTAACAATGCCTGTCTCATATCCTGCAAATCATCTAACCTCAGTCCGTAAAAACGATTTTATTTACGGAAATACGGCGGCAAAGTCAAGTAACGAGATACATTTTTACAGCACTGCATTCTCGGAATAATGATTTTCCTTCACGCATGTTATCTTGTTAACTGATCCTTCCGTCCGAAAATATTATATGCCACTTACATACAAAAGAACGGCTTCTTTTACTATGTTTTCCCGATTGTTCACATAATTTATGGGTCTCTGTAGGTGTTTTCCCGATGTCTACGCAGAATTTTAATACTGCCCTCTGCTCAATCTATTCCAAAAACGTTCCTTTTATGAACAATGCCGAACCTGTCCTAATATGTTCTAACCTTGATTGCCCAGCCTCTCGAAAATTTGAACCCCCAAATTTTGGGAACTTGACCTGATAACTTCTGTCAACCTCATAATGTAAAAATCATCCAGATTTCTGCAAAATTTTAGAATATGAAAAATGAACTTTATAGAGTGATAAATAACTTTTCGATTAAAAATTTGCGATGCTCCAGGTCTCCATTCCAAGTCCAATTATGAGGCCATAATTGTAATTTAACATTTGAAATTGAATATGATTTTACATTTTTAAAGTTACATTTAGTAAAGGATTAAAAAACGTCTAAAGATATGTATCAATTACACATCTTTTATTTCTATTTTTAGCTTTTCCACGAACTTTACACACCGCTGAAACTTCCTCATATCTATCATTTCTCTTTTTGAATATAAATTAGGTTACATAATTTAATGAACAAATATGTTCTTTAAGAATCATTCATTTATGTATAAGTTGTCCTTAAACTGTAAACTTTTAGAATTTTATAAGCAAAGCACATTGACATAAAATTATATTTCATTTCTTACAAAGGCATTGTTGCATAATTATAATAGGTTATTGAACAAATCTCGTTCATCAATATTTTCTTCTTTTTTTTAAATTATTACTTTCTTAAAGTAGTTAATTGCGTCCTATTTTTTTTTATCTAACAAGGCACATATTAGATATTTTAATAATGAAAGAAATCAACTTGAAATGTTTTATACAGTAAAATTTGTCTAATCCGGACTCTGAGTACTCCGGATTTTTGCCCATTCTAATGTGTCACAAGGGCAGATGAACAGACTCTCTTAGTTCTCGCGAGATCTCGCGTAATCTATGAAACGTTACCGGGGATGAAATTTTTTTCCGGAATAATTGTGACGTCATTTTAAATAGCTATAATTTTAATGAAATCAACAGAAAGAGATCTAAAATAACAATTTTTTAAACAGATAATGTTTATCTTTAAATTTATTTTGGAAATATTGATTAAAAGTAACTTGCCTAGTATAGTATGCATCACCCAAACATATTTACATGTAAAAATCAGCATGTATGACTATGTGAAGGCTAATAAATAATTTAAGCATTGGCCGGGGGGGGGGCACGTCTATATTTTTCATTTTGAGGAACATGAATATAATACATGAATGAATTAATTATGTATACAAATTAATAAATAGGTAAATAAAATTTACAATGGGTGCTAAAAAAAATACTAATAATAAGAGTACTTAGCTATAGATGGTGTAAATTATTTTTTTAATACATTGTAGACTAAATTATTTCCCCAGGCGTATGCCTGTACAGAGCCATTGATAAGACCATTGTTTTCTAAACATGTATAAAATTAGTTAAATAAAATATAAACCAAATAACATTGGGGACACGCTCGGGTCTTTGCCTCTCATAGTTTCTGCGGTTATGAAGGATTATTATGCGTGTATAAAAGATAAGATAGTTAGGTACATTTAATGTCATTATAAATACAAGTAACCCGCGCTTGAACATTTGAAGAGGGGTCAAATAAATTGAATAATGCCTAATGCTATATGCCGAAAAAATGTGTCGCCTGACCATTTCCACAATCGCTCATTTAATGTGTAAATGCATCTCTATTTTAAAAAAAACGACAGAAAACATGAATAAGGAATCTGATCTAAAATGTTCTATTATTCATCTTAACTTTAACAGTTGTAGAACCGTCGCTCTCTGCTTGGAAAAATTCGGACATATAAAGAAGGGGCTGCATGGTTTCGACCATTAATATGTAAAAGAAATTATCAGGAATACATGTAGGAGTGAAATCAGATATCAATTTTAAAGCGGACTTAATTCCCAAAGTGAACGACAAAAAAGGTGCGGCGGCATAAATTAAAGTTTTTTTTTTTTTAATTTTTTTTTTTACAACGCTTAGATCTGTGGCTCGCTCATATATTGTTTTGGAATGTCGGCTTAAAAAATTTCCATTTCGACGTTAGAGATCGTGACAAATTAATTTTCAAAAAGATCATACTCTTGTCTAAAAATAGGAGAAAAATATTTTGTAAAATATCGGATATCATTATACAATGTAATTCTAAAGCAAGGAAAAACACAATATACAAGAAATAATACCCTCGTGAGCGCCCCCCCCCCCCCAAACTGCAAACATAAAAATGTGTAATCAATCAAAACAAACTGAATAAATTAAAAAAAAAATGAGATGTAACTCGAAAGGTTTGACAACGCTTGTATATCAGATTCTGTAGCTCTTTGCTTTAACTGTCCGAATATTTCAAGCACTCCAGGGAGCTACTGTTCTGCAGCTAAGTTTTACAATCACACTTACGAGAAGAATAAGCATGCTTTAAGGTTGTGGAGGACCCTTAAGAAAAGATACATGTATAAAAAAAAAATTTAAATCATGAACATGTGTCAAAAAATTCTCTCTTACAAACATAAAATCTTGTGAATGTTACATTTAATTTGTTTTTAATCATTTTTGTTGATACACTTAATGTTTGAAATGATAGCTACAAGCAATAACGTACAATCTAGGTTGTTCTTAAGACCTGTAGGAGGATTTCTCCTGGACCGGCCAGAGAAAAATATGCCGTTTTTTTTTTTGGACAAAAGGGCAAATAAATCAATCTTTTATCTTAAAGCTGGGGGGGGGGGGGGGGGGGGGGATTATACAGTAAAATTTGTCTAATCCGGACTCTGAGTACTCCGGATTTTTGCCCATTCCGTCTATAAATTTTAGTCCCATGCACTTCTTTAACAAATTCATTAGAAAAACTTCTGTTTAGTCCGGATACTGTCTATTCTGTATTCCGAACGGCCATACTGGTCCCAACTGCTCATAATTAACGGTAATCATTCCCTCTAATCCGGCCACACATAATTACCTGAGTTACTTCAAAGCAATTAACACCTTTCGTGGTGGATGTGATAATCTGTGTTTACATTAGCATTAGTGCCATGAGACGAACTCAGTGAAATGCGGCGGTGGCACAGCCCGCTTGAAAAAATATTGTATGATTATATTACAATCTAAAAAAAATAACTTTGTTTTAACTCCTTAAAATATATGTAGGCGATTTACAAATCAAAATAAAAATCGGGATCGAAAATCGAACGCATTTCAAAATGGCGCCATAACACTGTGGGGGAAGACGTAATTTTTTTCTTCATAGAAATTAAACATCAGAGGTGGGATCAGGTGCCATGGAGGAGTGAGCATCCCCTGCCGACCGGTCACAGCCGCATTGTGCTCCTTGTCATGATGTCATGATCAAAAAATTAAAGAAAAATCCGTCGTCAATTCAGTGTATAAATAATGGAACTAACAATTAGTATGAAAAACGTCAGTCAGCATTTGACTCAATGATAAATTGTATCTACCATAGAACTTACAAATGATGACTTTAAACAAGACTATTGATATTCTTGTTTCATCAAGTTGCTTGTCAATAAATAACATCGTTTTAGACATTGTTCATACGTAGAGCATGCTCTTGCGTATCGAATCAACCGAGATATAAACCCCGTATGAAGATGATGCAAGTATAAATCAAGGAAATTTAGCGATTGAAAAATCATTACGTTCATCATAGAAATAAGTTGTTAGACTACCTTCAACGTCTTTTTCAAGTAAAATATCAAATTATAATACAGTTGAGTCAGACTTTGGTGGTATTTTTTATTTCAAGTTCACCGATAAATATTGTTCATTAACAAAATGTATATATGCAGAATACAGAAATACAAGTCTGCTAATAAATGGGCTAAACTAGTATCCGTTAGACGTTGGAAAGATTGTTAGAAGATTTGCTAAGATTAGTCTTTGTTAAAATCATTTATATTTTCATGTCAGATATATCATTTCTGGAGTTGTTATCACCATTAAGCCACACAGATAAGAATTTTATTTTTTTTCTTCGCCATTCTCTTTTAAAAGATACATGCTCCATGAAAATATGATCTTTCCAGTCCGCAATCATAGTCTCTTGTTTAATTTCTCTGATGATTCTGTCCAGCAACTTCCCAATATGTTTGTCCTGTATTTCTAATCTATCTTCTACATGCCAATATTTAAGAATTTTACATACGTAAGATAAAGAACTCTCATAATAATAATTAGACAGTTTACATTTCCTCAAAATGTATGCAATGTCTGCATTTTCAATAAAAAGTGACTGGTGTTCATCTTTACATAAGGTGGCCAGAAAGAAGTCGAGAAGAGATTCATGATGAAAACCGTACGTTCTATTAGAGGTCTCTGACATAACATAAAGAAATCCAGGGATACGACGGTTTCCTTCAATCGATAGCATGCTCTCAATTTCGTGTCGCGCATTAGGTTCCACTTGAAGTTCTTTACATACATTGATATAAATGTGTTTCTTGGAATCAAAATCATTCATTGACAAAATACCTCCACATAAGGCGACAAGGAAAAAAAAACAAAAACTTTTCTTATCAACTTCGTCATCAGAATCTCTCCAGTTTTTTAAATACATTTCCATTCGGTATTTGAATTTACCAGGTTTGGAGTCCTTCTGCTCTCCAAGCAATGTTCTATTTGCGCACAATAAATCAATAGCAATCGGCAATGAGAATATGGAATCCACATTGATATTTATGACAATATCGTTGACAGTGCTAGTTTCTTCATTATTTTTATTTATCCTTAAATGACGTGCTATCATTGATTTTATTTCGTCTTCATTAAACCTCTCGCCTATTCACTCCACTATTCCGGATTTGAAGAGTTCAATGCGAGATATTAGAAAATCTTTTAATTCATTCCATGCTTCTTTTCCAATGGTAATTATTACATGTACCAAACCTTTTTTAATATATTTATCAAATACGTCATTAAACGTTGATATGTCCTGCAACAGTTTTGAGGAGTGATTCATATATTGTTCTATAAGGTTGTCCATTATAATACAAGGCTCTTCTTTTTCATTTACGAATTTAGGTATATCTTGTATATTTTGACAAAACGGAATACTTTTATTCCCCGGAGCGGAGTTATCTCTTGCAAGTTTAATGGCAGTCATAGTCTTACCGGAGCCAGGGGGTGCAATAAGTGTGACCCATCCTTTTGTTACGAATACATCGATTGCTTCTTCATACTTCTCGGTATTCACAAAAACATCACCATTTAAATACTTTTCGATTTTTTCAGATTCTGTAACAAGAATAATTAAATGAAAGATAAAAAAATTTATAAAAGGAATATGGAAATATCCCTTACTCGTCCGATATAGTTGCGAAGGAACACTCACTTGAATCATTAAACGTGATGACTCGGCTTCTTTCAAAACTCTAAGAAAGTTTAAAGAAGATGTTAAAAAAGTGATTTACCGATAAGGATTTCATGCCTTTGCAACAATGGCAACTTTTCTTCACATTCAGCCTCCCTTGACTTTTCTGCTTTAAAAAAAATAGAAGTTATATTAGTAAGATGTTTTTATGAAAAATGCTAGAATACTAGACCTTAATATATTATATACTAAATACAAAGACTAGTTTTAATTAAACTAATTGATCTAGATCATTTTAGAAATATCTATCTTAAAGGACACATATTACATTGTAGGGCTGAAATTTAATAACACTGTCTTGTACTTTATACTGTTACAAACAAAAGCCAACAAGAGCTGAATGTATAAGCCAATGGTACAGAGCGGTCAGTTTGAAAATGTAAAGATAACGAACAACATATATACCTTTGCTTTTCCTTCTTTTCCATAGACAGATGATTCCAAATATTATTAGAAGCAATGTAATTAATAATATGGGTAAGATGATAACAAGTACGGACATTGTACCTGCTGACTGCTGCTCGTTTGAAGTGAAATTACTGCAATGAATACAAAAACACGAAGGCTTATTTAAGAAATAAACAACGTTATTCAGTGAACATGGCGTTATGAATAGCAATTGCTCTGCTGGCATATTCCATGATGCGCGCTAGCAGAGCTATTGCTATTCATAATGCCATGTTCACTGAATAATCGTTGTTTATTACTTATATTTGCATTCTTCGACTTTTTTTCAAGAATATCAGAGGAAATCCTGACTTACACAAGGACTCGGCTTCTTGTCTTCAGTAAAGAAAAACATACGGTTTTAAAATTAGTACACCTGATCAATGCTCCTTTTCTCTAATAGCCTATCTGGATGCAAGCATGCAGCGCCGTCATCACATTCTCTTAAAAGAGGTTGTTTTGAAGTTGTGACGTCATCGATCAACGTTATTGAAACCCTCTTACAAAAATCAATAATTTGACACTATGATGAAAAATGAAAATGCTTTTATAATGATTATTATTCAAGAATACTTTTCTATGTTTTTTTTTAGTTTAGTTTTTCTATTTATTTTTCATAGCTGAAATCATTCTTGAAATAGATATACTAGTTGAAGAAATTTTCTCTTTCTGAGTGTTATTATATACCCAAGTGTGAAGAGTTATTTTTCTTTGTACAAATAATCATGATACGAAAAAATAAAAATATGGCAGTTTTCTAAAATTTTATAAAGTATTATAATACAATTAAATACATTGACCAAAATTGAATTTTTAAAGATAAAAATTGGCAATTTTAAATATTCTGAATTTCTTTTTGTTTCAAAGAATAATTATAAAAACTTATATTTATTCCTCTTTCTAAACATTTCATATATATACTTCTCAACATGTAATATAAGTATAGTAGAGGTTGTTCTACATGAGTGTGATAGAGCAGTTGCACTCATAGCAGAAGCAGTTGCGTCTATCGGCGTATGAACGCAGTTGCTGACTGCATGTTCATAGTGGGAGACAGCAGTGGATATGCAAATATATAATGTTAATACTGGAGTAAATCTTATGCAGTTCTTGATTAATTGGAACTTTGTTCAAAATACAAAATACTAGTGGATTTAAAAAAAGAATAATTTCCTAAATTGCAGAGAAGAAAAGAATAATATCATTATATTGATAACAGTGAATGCTCCCTGTAAGAATAATAAAAAATTGGCATGTTGTGGTCATATTTTGTGACCAAATCAGAAAATCCTATATATTGGTCACTTGTGAGCTTACATCTGAGAATGTGTTTGCACTAATTAAATGCAATAAACAAGCACGTAACAGCCTGTTATTAAATACTGTGAAATTTTTGTTCGATAAATAGTAGAGAGCTAATATTTGGTTTGTATATAAGAAGTCTCCATTCTTTTTTATTTTTAAACATTATATTCTGCGAATGATTAACGTTTTGTAGTAATTTTGGGAAAATTGAATTATCCTCTTTTTATGAAAACTTAAAGTGTAGCATATTTACATGTGAATATTCTTTTATTCAATGATATGTATCCACAGTAGTTCTCCCTGAATGCCCGATAATGAAACCGAGCATGCGTATTCAAAAAATGTGCACTAACGTAGTTGCTAGTAGTGTATAAGCCGCTCACTTTGTCACTGTTCATTATAATATTTTATAATCAGTGTAGACGGACACATGCTATACAGCACTCAGTAACGAAAAAAATGTGTATTTTCTTCTAATGCAGGTGAGTAACATTCCAAAGAAACGTAAAAAAAGTTGCAAAGTTCAATGAAGTTTACAAATAAACACAAATACACGTAACGAGAATGCTGATATGCCTGTTTCAGCAACTTGCTTGTCAATAATTTACCTTGTTTTAGAAATTGTTCATAAGTAGAGCATGTTCTTGAGTATCGAATCAACTGAAATATATACACTCTGTATGCAGGTGATGAAGGGATCTATACTTATAAATTAATACGTTTTGCATAAAAAACTCGAAAACGGGTGCACCATACTTTCTTTTAAATTTCACTCGGATAGTCAGTATCGTACATTAAAAATTAAAAGTCTACTTCAATTTTCTGTAAACAGCCATGATGTAGCATCAACGTGAGTATGGTTGCGTTTCAGGTTTGCGGATCTAAGTTATGGCAAATTTTAATGAAACTGAAAACAACTATCGATTATTCATTTCATAAAATATCATCACTGAATTATTCAATAAAAACTTATATGATATAAAAGAAATAAGTTGTGATAACCGAATAAAACGCGAAAAGTGCAAATTAATTTCATCAATCACCGATCTCAGTATTGACGAAAGCTTCTAAAACATAATGAAAATTTATCTCCCTTTTGCTACATTGTTTTAATCAAGAAATAATTGTAAATAATGTAATTAACGGGTTATTTGTTTAAATACTTTTTCAAGAAGGTTGTGGACATAAGGAACAATATTAAATCTCAAAGTCCATAAAACAATACAAAATAGAAGCAGACCTAACACGGACCTCCGAAACATCAGAGATATAATCCCCTGCTGATCGGTCATACCCGTCGTGTGTTCCTTGTCATAATCAGGAAATAACTGGAAAATCCGCCGTCAATTCAGTGTACAAATAATGGACTAACAATTGGTATGAAAATCGTCAGTCAGCATTTGATAAATTATATTTTCTGACAAGGTCATTGTACCGACCATAGAACTTACGAAATTATTGCTTTATACGAGAAAGCTGATATTCTTGTTTCATCAACTTGCTTGTCAATAATTTACCTCGTTTTAGAAATTGTTCATACGTACAGCATGCTCTTGCGCAACGAATCAACTTTGATATACTCCGTATGCAGGTGATGAAGGTTTATTGCTGCATAAGTAAGGGAAGTTGACGATAGAAAAGTTAAAGTCATCACGTTTATAATATAGCTTGGTTGTTAGACTATCATTAACGTCTTTATTCAAGTAAAATATCCAAGTATAAAACACATGAGTCAGACTCTGTGGTATCAAATCCTGCTTCCTATGAATACAAAAAAAGGTCTGCTTATAACGGGGCGCGATTGATGTCCATGAGAATTTCAATAGATTGTTGGGAGACGAATATGAATAGTATACTCCTGTTTAGTAACGTTAATATTTGTAATCTTACATGTACGTTTATGACACCTTTCACTAAGTTCTTTAAATCCAATATGTTTTACTTACGCTGTCTTTTTATCGCCATTTTGTAAACAAGCTGGATCTGAAATGAAATGCTTATATATATTATCTTTAAAAATTTTCAATGGATATATATATTCAATTTGTTTTATACAGCGAAAATTCTTCTCTGATCTTGCACATCTGTGTGCATTTTTCCAGATTTTTTTTATTTTTTACAGTCATGAAGGCTCAGTTGGTAGAGCACTACATCTGTAATCAGAGGGTCGTGGGCTAGAATCCCGCAGGCATGCTTACGAAGCTATCTTTGGACTAAGACATATCTTAAGACGGTCTTACGACATATCTTAGTCTTAAGTGAGGCCATCGAAGCTATCCTATCTTAGGTGACCTCCTAATCTTAGTCCTAACTTTAAGACGACTGCGGACATGTCTTAATTAATATCTTAGGTGATTTTAAGAAGCGTTGGTGTCAGGAAAACAACTAAGAATGATTTTTTTGTGTAAATAAATCAAAAAATTGTTGTAAATCAATTTATATCTTTTATGAACTCAATCAATTTATGAGCATTGTACCGTGTGAATGTATGCATAAGCCTGTGCGCATGAAAATGGAGAGAACAGTTAATAAAAATGCACTCATTACACCCGCGTTTTTTTTCCAACATTACTTTTTCTATTTGAAATGTTCATTGAAAGGCTGTTTGCCCCCCCCCCCCC